>JBBBDQ010001215.1:3245000-3285000 GCA_037127315.1 Ascarosepion bandense
TAGATAATCTAATTCGGAGTGATTCATGCTAATTATCTAGAATATTATAAGGATGGTTACTGACAGGTAACGAATTCAGCAGATATGCAAAGATAGAAAGGGGCGTAAGACAAGGATGTGTCTTTTCACCGGTTCTGTTCAACTTGTACAGCGGCAATATTTTTTATTATCTTTTTGGGAAACAGATAACCGTTATGAAATAATAGACATTTTTGCGCCGGTTTTATAATTTTAATTTCATGATCGCTAATAGGACAATATTGTTTTGCTAAATTGATAGCAGGCATTCGTGGATTCTCGGTGATGGACGGGAAAATATCACAAATATCTAATTGGATGAATGTACATTCATTCTTGTATTAGTAAAACATTCTATAGTTTCTGATCACGTATACAGTCCGTCTGAAATTATGTAAATCACATAAACCACAATAACTCGAATTTGCTTTGAACCATTTTAAACGCAACATTTAGACGTGAAAACACCTATTAAAGAACAAAAAATAACTTTTAGAAGCATTTATATCTTAATATTATGACTTTGATTTATAATTTTAATTTTTCTTTTTTAATCATATCACCCCGAGCAAGGCGGTAACGCCACTGATGCGCAGGGGGCTACGTAAGAGTGAAAAGATTGGAAAAGAGAAAGCCGGAAACCACATCCTAAAAAGAGAACAAGTGATGAGCCTCTTCACCTGTTGAATAGATGTGGGTGGAGTGTGAACCGGGCGATAGTTTAGTCTATCTACTCCAACTGAAAAAGAAAAAAAAGAAAAGAGTGAAAAGAGAAAGCCGGAAACCACATCCTAAAAAGAGAACAAGTGATGAGCCTCTTCACCTGTTGAATAGATGTGGGTGGAGTGTGAACCGGGCGATAGTTTAGTCTATCTACTCCAACTGAAAAAGAAAAAAAAGAAAAGAGTGAAAAGAGAAAGCCGGAAACCACATCCTAAAAAGAGAACAAGTGATGAGCCTCTTCACCTGTTGAATAGATGTGGGTGGAGTGTGAACCGGGCGATAGTTTAGTCTATCTACTCCAATTGAAAAAAAAAGAAAAGAGTGAAAACAGAAAGCCGGAAACCACATCCTAAACAAGGAACAAGTGATGAGCCTCTTCACCTGTTCAATAGACGTGGGTGGAGTGTGAACCGGACGATAGTTTGGTCTATCTACTCCAAATAAAAAAAAAAAAGGTTGGTGACTTGCTCAGTTTTAACTTAGTTAAAGTCCAGTCAAAGAAATTTCTGCTAAAAAACAAAACCAATCCTTCAATTAGGCATGAAAAGTTTAAAACTAAGCAAAATTATGCAAAAACGAAAAAAAAAAAATGCTTATTTTAACAATATTCAAGACAGTTGATTCCATCCCAAAACACACATTGTTTCCGCCAGTGAGTTGAAAAAAAAATTTAAAACTTTGTTCCCAGAGTGCGGTACCAGTGTGGGGCGTGGGAGGGTCAATTAAATAGCCAGTTCGTGATCGCTAATAGCGCAATAATGTTTTGCTAAATTGATAGCAGACATTAGTGGATTCTCGATGATGGACGGATAAAAGACACAAATTTTGAATTAGTTGAACGTACATTCGTCCTTCCTTTTTATAATAGTAAACCATTTTATGGCTTCTGCTGTAATATACCATTGAGTAATTCCTAGAACATTGTTCATTGATTTCTATGCTTTTGCTAATTTTTGATATTATTTTAGTTGGGTTGAGTAATCGGTAGCTAAGAACACTCGCAGACGCTTATAGTACAACTGTGTAAATTTTCAAGAAAATCGGTTCAGCCGTTTCGGAGTCTCTAGGTAACGGATACACACACACACACACACACACACACACACACACACACACACACACACACACACACAGTTCCATTTATAAATAAGTTTAGATTTGTATGTTGAAATATATATATCTATCAACCAGTCTCTCTCTCTCTCTCTCTCTCTCTTGCGAATTTGTTTTTATTCGTCGAGACGGAGTGCGTAAACCCTTAACACCAACTTACTCTGGACCTTATAAGGTATTACAGCGGAATGATAAATATTTTACTGTTTCGGTTAATGGCCGCACTGACACAATTGCAATAGATCGTCTTAAGCCTGCATTCCTGCATAAGTCTGATGTTTCCCCTGTTCCGCCGACCGAAGCGGTGCCTACTCAGCAGAAGTCATATGATGCTCAATCTCATTCAACTACTCGTTCAGGAAGACGGGTCCATTGGCCTGCTAAACTTGAAACTGATTTCGTCAAGTAATATTTTTTCTTCTTTTCTCTCTCTCTTTTTTTCTTTCAGATTCTTATTTTTGGACTAAGAATCTTGGTGGGGGGTATTTGTCGGGCTCTCTACGATACCCTCGTATCACCTATATTTATAAAAAGTTCGAGAAGGAAAATTGTAGAATAAATCAAACCATCTTCTTTTTGTAACCAAACTTTTCATTGGTTCGTTCTGCATCAGCAGCAGCATTTTGCCTCTCTTTCGAAAAAGCGGGAATCTTCCCGCTCTTGAAGCTCCAGTTGGAAAGAAGATTTTGAAGCTACCAGACCTATTGTTTCCAGCTCACTTATCTTTTAAGGCATATATATTTTAGCCTACTCGTTAAAAAGAAAACCACTTTTCTTTTAAGGCATATATATTTTCGCCTACTTGTAAAAAAGAAAATAAGCCGGATACATTTCATTTTTACCTGCCTGAGAAACTAAATTAAATATTCAAACTGTGCAATAACAACCTTTTGCATCCAATATTTTTCTCCTGGTAAATAATTATATTACTTCAACTTATCGACTTAAACGCAAGTATTTTTTAACATTCTTTCACACACACCTTGCTTGCTGTTTATTCTTCCAACTCATCATTTTGAACTATTTCAATTATTTGGACATACAGTCTATTCTTCCAACTCATCATTTTGAACTATTTCAATTATTTGGACATACAGTCTATTCTTCCAACTCATCATTTTGAACTATTTCAATTATTTGGACATACAGACTATTTTCCAACTCATCATTTTGAACTATTTCAATTATTTGGACATACAGACTATTTTCCAACTCATCATTTTGAACTATTTCAATTATTTGGACATACAGTCTATTTTTCCAACTCATCACTAGAAACTGGAACAAATTACAAACTATTTTACCAACTCATCATCTTTGAACTGTTTAAATTATTTTCTTAAACACATACAAAAAGTGTTTCATACATCTCAAGTTAATTATTAAAAGGGTATAAATAAGTTCTCTCCCTTTAACCGATTATTGTTATAATTAAAATATTGTCTACCTATGTCTTGTTTGTTCACTTTTTGGTACACATTGAATTGAGAAGCTAACATTATTACATAACAAATAAAAAAAAGTAGTTAGGCCGCTACAAGTACGCGCTCTTAATTAACTCTATACTTCTAATGCCTTTGGCTACATTCCGAAATTTTATTTACTAATTTTTTCAATAGAAGTAAAAAATATGATCGCCCATCGCTGGGTTTAGTTTTCTTCCAGTCTTTTGAACATGAGGAAAGGTTTCTCCTTTGTTTCTTGTTTACTATTGGGTTTCTGTATAGTTTGATTTGTTACATGGTTAGGGAAATTATTGTTGGTTAATGTATGTTTTACATTTTTAAATCTAAACTTATTTATAAATGAAACTTTGTGTATGTGTGTGTGTGTGTGTGTGTGTGTGTATTACCTATATACTCCGAAACGGCTGAACCGATTTTCTTGAAAATTTACACAGTTGAACTATAAGCGTCTGCGAGTGTTATTAGCTAGGTTTTGTGTCGAGGTACCCCCGATAAATATTGAAAATCGATAATTGAAAAATTGGGTTATAGAAGGAGTGGTTCGATTTTAATCAAATTTGATACACTCATACACAAAGACATAAGAAACGATATTCAGAAGTTTCAAGGTTGCAGTTTTTACAATAGTGCAGAAAATCGATATGTATATATAAAAGCAAGATTTTGTGTGTGTGTCTGGCTATCTGCCTGCATGTCTGTATTTTTTCAGCCCTTTTATTTTAGATTTTGCTTCGGGTTTGGCTCTAAGTAGGTAAAATTGTAGTTCTTAGTCTCAGCCATGATACCATTTACTCAGAGGACTTATTTAGCCTTCAAAATTCAGTTTACGACGAAAAACATTTATTTGATATCGATACCAGGAAATCAAAATTTGACTTACATCCATTCATTTTTCTTTCAGTCTACGGTTTCGCTTTAACTGGAAACAACTATTGCTTTTTAGTCTTTCGTGCCAACCTTCAAAGAGTCTGAGCTCCAGGACCATGGATTAGTTTTAAAGCTTTCATTACACCCGAGCAACGCCGGACTATACTGCTAGTATATAATAGAATATTGTGCATAAAAGTGATATTAAATGTGCTCTATTAAATTATATATGATAGCTAATTTGTATTTATAGGGACAGTGAATCACCTCTTGCATCGTAGTGGCGTTATCGCCTAGCTTGGGTGAAATGATTAAAAAAAAAAAACGACAGCAAAAAACATAAAAGAAGATTGTTTTCACATTTACAAAAGTAGCGAAGTAATCATTCTAAGTAATGCGGTTAATCGAAATAAATGCTGGATAATTTATTGCGATCCGAAACAGGTTGAATTTATTTTAACCACTTGAATTTCTAGTTTGGGGCCATTTTTTCCCGATGACTCAGCATACGAGTGACCAGGCAATGTACAATACACACCGTCAATAGGTTTTTCCATTTGTTGTATATATTCGAACGCGGGGGATGGAGCTTGTATCTACCACAATATATATATATATATGTATATAATGTTAGGATCTAGGATTTAATGTTTCTGTCAGTTGATTGTATCAGACTTTGTTAGCTCGGTTATTTAAATCTAATCTAAACTTATTTATAAATGGAACTTTGTCTGTGTCTGTGTATGTGTGTGCGTGTATCCGTTACCTATAGACTCCGAAACGGCTGAACCAATTTTCTTGAAAATTTACACAATTGTACTATAAGCGTCTGCGAGTGTTCTTAGCTAGGTTTTGTGTCGAGGTACCCTCGATAAATATCGAAAATCGATAATCGAAAAAATCGGTTTATAGAAGGAGTGGTTCGATTTTAATCAAATTTGATACACTCATAGATAAAGACATAAGAAACGATATTCAGAAGTTTCAAGGTTGCAGTTCTTACAATAGTACAGAAAATCGATAATATATATATATATATATATATATATATATATATATATATATATAAAAGGCGAGATGTTTGTGTGTGTGTCTGTTTATCTGCCTGTATGTCTATATTTTTTTCAACCCTTTTATTTTAGATTTTGCTTCGGGTTTGGCTCTAAGTAGGTATAATTGTAGTTCTTAGTCTCAGTTATGATACCATTTACTCAGAGGACTTATTTAGCCCTCAAAATTCAGTTTACGACGAAAAATACTTATTTGATGTCGATACCAGGAAATTAAAATTTGGCTTACATCCATTCCTTTTTCTTTCAGTCTACGGTTTCACTTTAACTGGAAACAACTATTGCTTTTTAGTCTTTCGTGCCAACGTTCAAAGAGTTTGAGCTCCAGGACCATGGATTAGTTTTAAAGCGTTCATTACACCCGAGCAACGCCGGGCTATACTGCTAGTTAGATATAAATCTTAGCATTTAACTTTCAAGCAAATCTGTCAAGTTAAAATTTTATGAAATGATGTTAACACTGGATCCTGAGTCATAAAGACGAAGTAGCATAAAAATAAACGATGAGGAAATCATTTCTTTTATAGAAAACCAAATAAAAAAATATGTACCTGAAGAAGGGATGTGTACACGATCGAAACCAGGGCTCCACAGTAACATTTTTTTAAATTATTTTTCCACTGTTCTCATTTTTTAAGAATATGTTGTGGTGCAGTGGCTATCGGCCCGGAACGAGAAAATCGAAGAACCGAGTTCGAATTCTACTTGAATTCGTTGCATTCACTTACGCGCATAAAACAGTGGTATTAATTTGCCGTTTCTTCTTCCAGCTATGGGTCAAATAGCACGACAGATTGGGTTCTCTAGCCTTGGTTGGCAACCAGTCAACTGCAGAAAGTAATGGCAACTTACAGTTGGAAAATATTCCGTACAGTCAGTCATGTCTCGAATGAGACATGACTGACTGGACAGAATATTTTCCCGAGACATGATCGGCCAAGCGTGTATCACGTATGGCATTTAACTGACTGACCATTTATAAACAGTATACAACCGCTTTCTCAGATAAATGCTTTTTTTTTAACAGTGGGATACAATGCCCAGGAGTCACTCAAGGTAGAGGGTTACAGAGTAAGAGTCAAAGTTTAGGCTGATTTGTAGGAATGGTAATGGTTAACTCTAGACTTGAACAGGTTAAGATTGTAATGATCGGGGAAGTATCCTCTTGGGAATCTGTTTTGAAGAAAGTGCTCTCTCAAAGGGTCTACTTGTTTAGAGCATGTATTGGAACTCAAGTTCACTTCACACTCCAAAGTGGAACATATATACCATAGAAAAGAAACTGGAAAATGGTCTGGTCCTTACACTGCTCCAGAAAGTACAAGACCTGAAGGCCACTCGAAGGAGAGGGTTTATGCTGATATATGGGGAAGATAACGGCTAACTCTAAACATGAACAGGTTAAGATTGTAGTGATCGGGGAAGCAACCTCTTGGGAGTCAGTTTCACAGAACAGTAGTTCGCGACAAGACGTTACTTAGGGTAGTTGGCTACAATGTGTGTAGACTAGCGGGTCATAGCCATGAAGGTTAGAACTAGTGGAACTAAGGAAAATAGTTCATCTGATCACTTTCCACAGAAGTAGTGATAGAGCAGTTAGATTTTAGTCTGTGAGAAAGAGGTTGTAGGGTGGAAAATAATTTATCACCCACAAGATCACGGAGAAGATTTTGGATACTACCGAAACTGGAAAGTGAGGACCCGATCTTGCTCTTGTAAAAGTACAGGATAGTATGAGGAGTCAGGTTCTTACTGAAGCGTCACAGGGAACCGATCATTTTTCTTGCATGTAACTCAAAATGGTTTTGAGTGAATGAAGCATGAAGATCTTAGCGTGAACCATCCTTCTTCCAACGTTATGGACTGGCGCTACATAATCATACAAAATAGCAAATAACAGAAACATCATTACTTGAAAACTTTCAACAACCGAAACTACTAAAATGACCTGTATATATAATACGAAGAGAAAATTCTGACGTAATCAATATATTGACGTTCCTCACTACTTAAAAAAAAAAAAGAAAAAAATGGTTAGGAAGGAAACCCCCATTAATACTGAAAAGATCTATAACAGTTAGTGGACATAAACCTATCTTCGTGAAAATCTTTTAAAAATTTCAACCGGTCAATGAATGTCAACCGAATGACATCTTATATATCTTATCCGTATTCTAAATTGAGGCCGTACTTTCACGGCTTCTGCTCCTATGAACTTAACGCACTGGTGCCGCTTTGCATGAATTTACTCGAGCCACTAGATTAGCAACTAGGTCCCACCCTTTTACTGTGAAACCAATAAAATGCAAACGCAACAAGTACTCCTCAGCTTCTTTTCTCGCACTTCCCGCCTGTGGAATTCCCTTTCGTTTTCGTGGACAGCTACAATCTCCAAGAATTTTAATGTAAAGTGAATAGTCATCTCCTATCTCACTAACCTGCTTCCTCTCTCGCATGCTCCTTTCTCCATCCACTCCACTCCACTCTCATCAGTATTCTCATCCTTCTCTTAGCCACTTCCTGACACTCCTTATAACTTGTCCCTCTTTCTCATAACGTTCCTCTTATGTAACCCCCTGCGCACCAGTGGCAGTAAACTACCTTGCTTGGGGCGATATGATTATAGAAAAATTAAGACGAGACATAGACGCTAAAACAAGGAATATGATATTTATGCTCGAAATTACACCAGAGAGAGTAATACAAATGCAATGGTAAACTTTGAAAAACAGTAGCTACTCTGGCTTGTACGCATCGCTCATTCAGTAAAATGAATTAGAGCACTCTGACTATTGGGCGCGTATAATGATAATATACACGCTAAAACCACTGCCTTCTTCTACCGAAAGCCCATAGCCCAGAGGTAGAATCGCCGACTGACACCAATTCGGTCTGGTTTCAATGCTGGGTTAAAAAGCAATCGGAGTCTAACCTTACTGATGAGCTGTGATACAGCGAAACAGATCTGTCTGCAGATGACTATATATATATATATATATATATATATATATATATATATATATATTATGCAGAACTGTTTGATAAAAGTGAACCACAAAGAACTATTTGAACTGCTAGGTAAGCTTGATTTAATAGGGAACGATAATAGAATAATCCAGAAATTATCCTAGGAGTAAACCGCCTGTATACGGATCGAATGGAATTCAGTAAATATGCAAAAACAGAAAAGACCGTAAGATAAAGATGTGTTTTCTCATCAGATTTATTCAACCAATTCAGTGACGCTATGCTGAGAGAATTAAAAGTCCTACCAGCATTCAGTAATGGCGGCCATTATCTTGCCAACGTTGGATATAAAGAAAGCACATTGTTGGTAGCAGACGCAGAAAGGAAACTACAGGCTCTTACAGAATGGAGTAAAAGGAAAGCGAGAAGAAAGGACTGTTGTGGGAATACAGAATGCATGGTTGTTGCCAAAAGTGAACAAATATAAATAACTAAGAAGTATTTTACAGAGAAATATGAACCCGAAATCCGAAAACGCATTAGAATAGTTAAAGAGCCTTCAAAAAGCTAGGTACGAATTTGCACGAGATACTAGATTAGCAACTAGGTCCCACCCTTTTACAGTGAAACCGATAAAATGTAATCGCAATTTCTACTCCAACAGCTTCTTTTCTCGCACTTCCCGACTGTGGAATTCCTTTCCACATGATTGCTTCCCCGACGGCTACAATCTCCAGGAGTTTAAATGTAAGGTCAATAGACACCTCCTAACACACTAACTCGCATCCATTCTCTCAAACACTCTTCCAACCCTCAACCTCGGTATCTTTACCCGTCTATCACCCTCCTTCTGACATTTCCTATATCTAACCACTCTTTCTCTTTACCTTCCCCTATATAACCCCTTGCGCAATAGTGGCAGTGGAATGCCTTGCTTGGGGTGAAATGATTAAAAAAAAAAAAGTAAAGTATTAAGAAGCATAAAAATTTCATTAGAAACAAAGAAAAGAATACTGAACTGTTATATAATATCAGTTGTCCTTTACGAAAGTGGATGTTGGAAAATTTCTTCACGTGAGAAGAGACATAAAGAATCAACAGAAATGTAGTTCTACAGAAGGATTCTGAGGATGCCATTTGAGCAGTGACGAAATTTTAGAGAAAATGGAAACAAAAAGGACGCTTATACTTAACACTTGAAGGAAGCAGTTGAAATTTCTACTGCCCATAACAAGGACAGAGGGCTTAAAAATTTGACACTCACAAGACATATTGAAGGCAAGAGGGACAAAACCCGTGCATAACCTGCATAATGATCGGTAGAACAGGATTTAGGCTAGATTTTAAAAAATACCAAGAGCTTTAGATGACAAGAAAGCGTGGAGAAACATAACCATCCTTGTCTTGATGGGATACGGCACATGGGAGAAGTAGCAGTATAAAGTAACAACAACATTAAAATGATTAAGAAAAAAAAAACAGCTAAAATATTAAAATTATAAATGGGAATATTCCCCAAAACAAACTGAATTTTATATAATTTTTATAAAAATCGTAAGTTTTATTATTGAAACATTTCGATATAATGACCTTGAATAATTTTACACGAACAGTTTTTGATAATTTTCATACCAAAAGTAACGTTTATCATACTGTGAGAATTGGGCTATATGCATTCATTGTATACACAAAGAGAATTGGCGCATTCCAAATCACACACACACACACACACACACACACACACACACACACACACACACACACGCTAAAGCCCAGTAACTGCGACTCCTTTTTTCTATCTATCTATCTATCTCAGTCTGTTCATTATCTATCTATCTATCTCAGTCTGTTCATATCTATCTATCTATCTATCTATCTATCTATCTATCTATCTATCTATCTATCTATCTCAGTCTGTTCTATATCTATCTATCTATCTATCTATCTATCTATCTATCTATCTATCTATCTATCTATCTCATCTATTCATATCTATCTATCTATCTATCTATCTATCTATCTATCTATCTATCTATCTCAGTCTGTTCATATCTATCTATCTATCTATCTATCTATCTATCTATCTATCTATCTATCTGCCCAGAGGCAAAAAATAACAGTGAAAAGTGTCAGCAAATATCCACGCTGTTGCACAATATGCGGACTTGTATGCAACTGACTAGCGGGTCTGAAATGTCACATCCAACACAAACATAAAACCTGAATGCGGTTGTCGAATGCTCATACGCCGAAATCGACGTGTCCAATATTTTTAAAAAGGACAGGCATTTTGTCGCGCTTTTTCAAATTACGAATAATCTTTTTTCAGACAAGGAAGAAAAACAGTCGCCAAACCCCGCTTACACCACACACACACTCATTGTCTATGTCTACAGGATACAAATCCTATATCTTTCCAGCAAATATCTGAAACGCAAAAAGTAGAATTGCTCACACGCAAAATCGGATCAAAATCGCTGAAAACAAATTTTGAAGAAAAAAAAATAAAAAAAAGACAAAGGCAAATTTCGCGATCCAGTGTGAAAATTAGTAATTCTGATTTCTGATTGGACAGAAAACAACAAACGGAACTTTATGAACCGTGCCATATTTCTTACTACCAAAAAAAAAAAAATAAAAAAAATAAAAAAAATAAGTTTACGATCGGATCCGATCACGTGATGCGGGTTGAGTGCCTATCCACGTTTCTCTATCGGCCAAGTAGTTAGAAGGGAGCGAAAATCAGATAGGACACCGCCACTTCATGCACTACGCAATTATCAGGTGTACATTATGAATATGCACCTGTTTCTAGATTTGAATCTTGTTTGTTGGTACAAGCGCTGTTAAAAATTATAAATCTGGGATGTCAATTTTTTCATTTATTAAATGTATAATTTAATTTGGTTTATACCGAGACCTACAAATGAAAAATGAAAGTAAAATCGTAGGAGTTTAAAAAAATATATACTAAATATTTTGGGGGCGCATTTAACGTATGTTATTGTTGTGAACCCAGAATAGGTCCGGAAGAAAACTCGAACTCGGGTATTAATGAAACATATATTTAACGAAAAACAAATACAAGAGTGTTACACGTCAGTCTGACTGTCAAGTATTAGACCGGGGTGACTCAAACCAACTCAAATCCACTGTTTATCTGCCTGTATGTATTTTTTTCAGTCCTTTTATTTTAGTATTTGCTTCGGGTTTGGCTCTCAGTAAGCAGAATTGTAGTTCTTAGTCTCAGCCATGATACCATTTACTCAGAGGACTTATTTAGCCTTCAAAATTCAGTTTACGACGAAAAACATTTATTTGATATCGATACCAGGAAATCAAAATTTGACTTATATCCATTCATTTTTCTTTCAGTCTACGGTTTCGCTTTAACTGGAAACAACTATTGCTTTTTAGTCTTTCGTGCCAACGTCCAAAGAGTCTGAGCTCCAGGACCATGGATTAGTTTTAAAGCTTTAATTACACCCGAGCAACACCGAGCTATACTGCTAGTATATATATATATATATATATATATATATATATATATATATAATGGAGAGAAAGAGAATACACAAGATAATGGTCATTTACCTGTATATACTAAGTTGAGTTTCGTCGAATTCACAAGTGTACAAGGATCTAGCTATTCAACTATTTAACCAGAAGAACGAGTATGCGCTGTGGTGGGGGACCTTGATAGATATAGATGGATGCAAATTTTGTCTAACAGAATGGAAGTTTCTATGAAAGTATTCCCATTCAATGACAATGGTGAAAACTGGTTTTGAACCGCGGAAACGTTCGTCACAACACAGGGCTTCCTTTCGTGTAAAGCAGGATAAGAAAGAAAGCTGACCGTAAGGTAAATTATACTTACAAAAAGTTCAGTGTCTTTTATGGCGTGTTCGACACATTTGCTGATTAAATACAACGAAGCCATCAAAAAGACACTGTTTAACTTTATTCAACTGTTACAGGACAGGCTTTTTGTTTGAAACTAAGTTGGCAGGCGTGATTAGTTTAAACTTCAGACGATCTTTATCATCGTTTTTGGGATTTCCCAACTAAATTATCACAATTTTCAGTCAGATAAAATGCATCTGATTGTATAAACAAGAATACGAGTCTGTCAAACAAATTCAAAGTCTAACAATGAAGGAGTGATTCTAGAACTGTAAAATATTGCTTGAATTAATTTCAACTCTTATAATTAACTTCATTGTATCTTTCCAGGTAAAATTGCATCTTAATTAGAAAAGTTGAAATTTTCTGTTTCTGCACCCCCCGACCCTAACCTGACCTGCAATTAAAGAGCTCGATTGTGAACTTCTACCACACCCATCATACCTTCCTGACTAATCCACTTTAGACTAACACCTTTTTCGGCCGCTTTCTAACAATTTGTGAGGAGTTTCGTTCAACAACGATGTGGCTCCTCCATGTCGCTAACCTAATCTGCAGTTAATGTGGCGCTTAAAACGTGGCTTGATGAATTTTTCGATTCAAAATCTAGTGATATCTATCGTCAAGGCATTGAACAGTTAGTGGACTGTTGGCAGGAGGTCGTAAACAATAAAAGGAAAGACATTGTTGAACGATTCATCAGAACTATTAATAAATAATAAGCATTAAATAAAACTGATGTGTATCCGTGTGTGTATCCTCACTTACTTTCATTAACATACACGTCCATATTTTTCATCAGATTTGTTTCAAAACTTACACATCCCTTGAAAGTTTATTATTCAAAACAATAAAAAAATAAATTTCGCGTTGCCCTCAGTTTAATCTTTGTTTTAATTTCTTATTTTCAATTATTTTTTTTTTGTTAAGAATATATTCAACACAGTAACTTTTATATGAAGAAAATCTCTTTAAAAAATAAAAGAGCTATCTCCTGTATTTATTGTCTGCTGGGTCGTATAAAAATGGGAATTCTTGCTCTTTCCATCTCATGCAAAACCGGGTAATTACTACTAGTATATTACAGAATGGAAGTTTCTATGAAAGTATTCCCATTCAATGACAATGGTGAAAACTGGTTTTGAGCCGCGGAAACGTTCATCACAACACAGGGCTTCCTCTCGTATAAAAAAAAAACGAACGAATTTATGTAACAATGATAAAGATCGTCTGAAGCTTAAACTAATCACGCCTGCCGACTTAGTTTCAGACAAAAAGCCTGTCCTAGAATAAGTGAATAATGTTAACAACCTAATAGACAATAGAGAATTATATGGAAAAATATTCAGTTAAATTTCCTTGATGCGCTATTGGAGAAACAAACGAATCACGGAATATAATTTTAATGCTTCTAAAACGAAGCTACTATCAATTAACCATTATAGACACTCGCACCTACCTCCTATTAGCATGGACCAGGCTTGCCTCCCAGAGAGTAAAACACTACGCCTCCTTGGTCTCACACTTTCAGCGGACCTCAAGTGGAATGACTATATCGAATCCATTGCTAAATCCGCTGCTATGAAAGTCTGTTCTCTGTGCAGGGCCCGGAGGTTTTTTTTTTCCGTCTGAATCTATCCTGCACATTTATAAATCTACCATCCGCCCGTGCATTGAATACTGCTGCCATATCTGGTCGGGTGCCCCTGCTATTCTACTTGGGCTTCTCGACAAGGTACAGAAAAGGGTCTGTAATGTGATCGATACCGACTTAGCAGACCGCCTGCAATCTCTCTCTCACCGGCCCGACGTGGCTTCCCTTTGTCTCTTCTATAAATACTTTCACGGCTTCTGCTCCGATGAACTTAGATCACTGGTGCCCCCTAGGTTCGAATTTGCACGAGATACTAGATTAGCAACTAGGTCCCACCCTTTTACAGTGAAACCGATAAAATGCAACCGCAACTTCTACTCCAACAGTTTCTTTTCTCGCACTTCCCGACTGTGGAATTCCCTTCCACAAGACTGCTTCCCCGACGGCTACAATCTCCAGGAGTTTAAATGTAAGGTCAATAGACACCTCCTAACAAACTAACTCGATTTCATTCTTTCAAACACTCTTCCCACCCACCCAGCTATCTACCACCCCCCACCTTCTGACATTTCCTATATCTAACCACTCTTTCTATTCACCTCCATGTAGCCCCAAGCGCAATTGGGGTGAAATGATTAAAAAAAAAATCCACATGAGACTAAAAAATATATATTTCAAGGAAAATTAGTGAATCGCTGTCGGTCTATCTTTAATTTTTCCCATCGTGGGGTGAATATATAAATTCATGAAAACATGAAAATATGCCGAGGTTTGAAATGGTTGCTGGAAAAATTATAATTTGAGTAGATAATGGTAGTTGAAGGAAATTTAGCTTTTGAGGTCCCTCCCAAAGTGTTTCGGGATATTTTTGTTTTTAATTTAGTAGCATATGAGAATCAAGGGATATACGTTGTGGTGCAGTGGATATCGGCTCGGAACGAGAAATCGGGGAGCCGAGTTCGAATTCAAGTTGAATTCCTTGCATTCACTTCCGTGCAAATACCCTTGGGAAAGGTATTAATCCGTCTCTTTCCTCCAGTTATTGATTAAATAACAGGACAGATCGGGCTCTTTAGCCTTGGTCGGCAACCAGTCTACCGCAGAAAGCAATGGCAACCTACTGCGGGATAATCACCTGTCCAGTCAGTTATGTCTCTTTCGAGACATGATCGCCCAAGCGTTTATCACATATGGCACTTAACTGACCGATGAGAATCTAGTGGTGATCTTTGAATATGCTAATTTTAGAGAAGTCTTGAAAAGCATAAGTTAAAGTTTGTTTTTTAAATAAATCAAATTAGCCCTCGCACAGGAGCGTTCGGATACCTCAATTCTGGGCCTTTACTTGGTGCTTGAGGCACTTGCCAAAAAGGAAAATACGGAGGAATCTTGAGTAAATGTTTGTTCCCAGTCCACATACACATACTAACCTGCTTAAAAAACTCGATCTTGTGTTACATTCCCCTCGAGTGGAGGTGCAGTTAAATATTATTTTTCAGTCGGGTTGTCAAGAAAGACGTCTCCTTTCCTAAAAGTTGGCCGATCGAAGAACGTTTTATCAGCTTAAGAAGATTCTTTTTACTGACTGACGTTACTGTTTTCAAAGAAGTCTTCCTGTTTCTTTTTTACTTTTTTTTTTTATAATCATATCGCCTAAAGCAAGGCTTTTTACTGCCTTTGTTTCGAAGGGGTTACTTAGGAGGAGGGTTATGAGAAAGACTGACAAGAGTGACAAGAGTGACAGGTTATAGGGGGTGTCAGGAAATGGGTAAGAGAAGGATGAGAATACTGATAAGAGTAGAGTGGACGGAGAAAGTAGCATGAGAGAGAGAGGATTCAGGTTAGTGAGATAGGAGATGACTTTTGACTTTACATTTAAATTCTTGGAGATTGTAGCTGTCGGAGAAGCAAGTAAACGGAAGGGAATTACACAGGTGGGAAGTGCGAGAAAGGAAGCTGAGGAGTACTTGTTTCGTTTACATTTTATTGGTTTCACAGTAAAAGGGTGGGACCTGGTTGCTAATCTTGTGGCTCGAGTAAATTCATATATTTTTTTTTTTTTTTAATCATTTCACCCCGAGCAACGCCACTGATGTGCAGGGGGTTACATAAATGTAGAAAGATTAATTAGAAAAGAGTGAGGAGTACAAGCTAGTTAGAAAGGAACAATAGAAAGCTGAGAAAGCAGGTGCAATGACAGATACATGGGCGGAGAGAAAGTGAAGATTATACAGGGGAGGGGAGAGAGCTAGAGGCCAGTGGTTAGTAGGTGAGTATTAACTTTGCTTTTAAATTTCTGGAGGTCGTAGCCGTCAGGAAAGCAAGAATACGGGAGTGAGTTCCACAGGCGGGAAGTGCGAGAGAGGAAGCTGCAGGAGTAGAATTGTCGTCTGCATTTGGCTAACCTGACTGTGAATGGGTGGGACCCAGTTGCCAGTCTGGTTGCACGGGTAAACACCTGTTGAGGAGGCATCAGTAACTTAAGCTCATCCGAGCAGAAGCCATGAAAGTATTTATAGAAGAGACAGAGGGAGGCCACATTTCGACGATGGGAAAGTGGCTGCAGTCGAGTCGCCAGATCAGTACCTATCACATTACAGACTCTCCTTTGGAGCTTGTCGAGAACACTGAGGAGAACGGCAGGGGCACCTGACCATAAATGGCAGCAGTACTATAGGGGATACCAGTGAGCTAAGTTCATCGGAGCAGAAACCGTGAAAGTATTTGTAAAATATTTGTTTCTAATAAAGTTTTTCTCTTATACGAATTTTTCATATACGATTCTTTTTTGTTTCTAACTCAGATTTGCTCTTTCTAAACAAAAGTTTTTATTTCTAACGAAAAACTTGTTTTCAGCGAGTTTTTCTATCGTGGGTTATCCGTTCTAGTGGAGTGTAGTTGTGTGTTGTTGCAGATTAACGGAATTTAGCCTCGTTGTAGATAGCCCACTATCAGTCATGAAAGGGATTATAAAACACGAAAAGCAAATTGAGTATAGAAACAACATTTATATATACACATAGTAATTAAGGTTTTTACAATGAAAGTAATCCTTTTAGGATGGGTCCAACGGACGTTAAAAGTTCATGGCAATAAAATGCTGAAAATAGAATTTGTGCGTATGAATGTGGGAGCGTTGTAAGTAAGTAATGTCTTTGATGTATCCGCTTCTTTGGTCGGTAAGTAGTGTAGAGACAGTGAAGAAGAAAAGGAGATGGAAAGGCGGAGAGCATAGTAAATCACTTGACTTGGTCGAGGGAAGTGCTAATTACGCTAGTGCTTTCTCAAGTCTCTGTCTCTGTCGGTGTCTCTGTCTGTCTCGTCTCGTGGCGATGCTTTCTGTATCGGCTTTTTATATCGTCTTTGTGGATCCCAGCAGATCATTTGGGAATTCACAGTCGTATTTGATTCTGGGCTTCCCATTTGCCGATAAATAAAATTCGCGTAGGCTCGCGAACTGGAATTTGATATTTAATTAATTTTTAGCTTTCCGCCGGAACATCTGCGTGGAGCCGGCTGCGCACAGATCAGTTTTGGTCATTTGCTTTTTGGTCCTGTTAGTGCAAACATGCGATCCCTCGCTTTGTTCGGTATCACCACATTTCTATTTCTAACGAAGATTTTATGTTTCTAACAAAGATTTTCGTATTATAAGTTTTTTTCATTTCTAAATATTTTTTTCTGTTTCTAACGAATATTTTGTATTCCTAACGAAGATTTTCTGTATTAAGCGAAGTTTTTGTTATTTTAAAGAAGTTTTTTTTTGTTTCAAATGAAGATTTATGTTCCCAACGAAGATTTAAGCGAAGTGTTTCTATTTTCTGTTTCTCGTGAAATGTTTATCTGTCTAACGGGGAATTTCGGTTTTTAACGAATATTTTCTGTGAATAGTGACATGTTTTTATGTTTAACGATATTTTATGTTTCTGCTAAAGCTGTTCTATTTCTGATAAAGATTTTCTCTCTCTAGCGTAGGTACCTCCGTCCATTTTCGATACCTAAATTTAAATTTAAATTTTAAAAATAAATAAGTTATCTTCAAGGTTTAAAATTAGCTTTAATTGAAAGCCAAGAGACTAAATTTTAATTCCAGAAAGAAAAATACACTGGTGTATTTTAAACCGAAATTATATTGATTTTAATCTATTTTTTTTCCTGAATCGGAAAAATTAAATTTAAATTCCCCACCATTTTTTATTAATTTTTGATACATTACGTAGCCAAATTTCTGTTTTAAAAATCTTGCAAAAATACCTCACTGACACGTCATTTAAGTCAATTTTTAAAATTTAAACTTGCCTTTATCTGATTTCAATCAAGTAATAATTCCTCACTGCCAGAGATTTACAATAAAAAAAACAAACTTTTTAACTACAGTAGCCCTACCTGTTTCTTTTTCTAACGAAGTGTTCCTTTTTCTATTGAAAATTTGTTTTTAATGCAGATTTTCACTTTCTAACGAAGTGTTTCTTTTTCTGACGAAGATCTGTTTGTAGCGAACGTTTTCTGTTTGCAACGAAGGTTTTATGTTTTTAGCAAAGTGTTTCTAATTCTAACAAAGAATTTCTTTTTCTAACGAAGTTTTTCTATTTCTAACGACTTTTTTTCTGTTTCTAACGAAGCGTTTCTATTTTTTGTACTTTGTTTATCTTTGGGAATACAATCTTCGCCATCTCAATACACCTTCGGATTTCAGTTTCTCATATTCCCTCCTCTGTTAAAGCACTTCCTAGATATTTAATTTTTTGTAATTGTTTGGTTTCGGTATCTCCGATTTGTAAATCGCATTTTGGGCTCCTCCTTTTGTTAAATCTCATTCATTCTGTCTTCTCGCAGTTGATGTTTAGTCATTTCTTTTCGCTTTCCTTCACTTATTTCAGTCGGAGATTTTGCAGTTTTCTTTCCGAGTCTGCTATCAACACTGTGTCATCTGCATATCTTAGGTTGTTAAGATTGTGGCCGCCAATAGTGAAACATAGTGGGCTTTCTAAATATTTCAGGATTGCTTTAGTTTAATGGTTGAATAAGTCTGGTCCGACCGTGCATTGAATACTGTTGTCAAATCTGGCCGGGCGCCCCTGCCATTCGTCTCAGGGTTCTCGACAGGCTCCAAAGGAGAATCTGTAACGTCATCAATCCCAGTTCGACTCCAGTCACTTTCCCACTGGTGGGATGTGGCTTCCGTCTGTCTATTCTAAAAATATTTTCATAGCTTCTGCTCCAATGAGATTAGTTCACTGATGCCCCCTCCACAAGAATTTACTCGAGCAACCAGACTGGCAACCCTTTTACGGTTAAATCAACTAAATGCAGCCACCATTTCAACTACGGCAGCTTTCTTTCTTGTGGAACTCCCTTCCGTTTAATTGTTTCCCTGACGGCTACAATCTCCAAGACTTTAAATGCAACGTCGATTCCCATCTCTTGTCCACTTGACTCAAGTTCTTCTCTCGTCCTTTCTCCATCACCGCATGCATATTGATCTTTTCCTTTCTCACTCTACCCTCGCAACTGTCATCACACTGGTATTCCCATCGTTCTCTTGCCCTTTCACCGACACTTCCTGTAACTGGTTCGTCTTTCACTTCGCTTTTCTCCTGCTTAAAATTTCACTCTTCTTTCTTGTAGCCCCCTGCGCACCAGTGGGGGTACCGCCTTGATGGCGTGAAGCGATTAAAAAAAGAAAAAAAAAAAAAGAAGAGAAGACATATACTTGTCTTACGGCCCTTCCTATGTTTGTATATTTACTGAATTCATTTTTCGATGTGCAGCTGATTTTCTAACATTATGTATTCTGGATTATTCTAATATTCTTTCCAAGCAAATCAAGCTTACCTAGCCGTTCAAATAGTTCTTTGTGTTGTATTTTGTCAAACGCTTTTGCCTAATCTATAAAACATAGGTACACATACAGTATTTACATTATTCGGACAATTTTCCTCATCTTTGTTGCTATTTGCAAGACGTTTCGGCCGTTGTACGCTCCGACCTTCTTCAGGTGCTAGGAACTCTATTCCTTGCGTAGTAGTGTCTCTTTTGGAAGTCATGAGTTATCTCTCTCTAACCCTATAAGAAATATAGACAAATACTATATGTACACATACTTTTTCATTTACATTGCTCTTTGTGGTATATTTATGAGTATAAATATTTTAGTTATTGTTCGTGTATCTCTAACAAAACCACGCTGATTGTCTGACATTCTTTTGCAACTGGTCTTATTCTTAGGTCTTCCGGTAAATCACCACTGTCTTATATTTCATCTTTTTTTATCATTTCACCGCAAGCAAGGCATTTTACTGCCACTATTGCGCAGGGGGTTACATAGGGGAAAGTGACGAGAAAGAGTGGTTAGTTATAGGAAATGTCGGAAGGAGACGGATGAGGATACCGAGAATGAGGGTTGAGTAGACGGGAAGAGTGTTTGAGAGAATGGATGCGAGTTAGTGTGATAAGAAGTGTCTGTTGACTTTGCATTTAAATTCCTGGACATTGTAGCTGTCGGAGAAGCAAGCATATGGAAGGGAATTCCACAGGCGAGAACTGCGAGAAAAAAAGCTATTAGAGTAGAAATTGCGGTTACATCTTATCTGTTTCACAGTAAAAGAGTGGGACCTAGTTGCTAATCTAGTATCTCGTGCAAATTCATACATAGAAGACACCAGTGATCTAAGTTCATCGGAGCAGAAGCCGTGAAAGTATTTATAGAAGAGGCACAGGGAAGCCACATTACGCGGTGAGAGAGTGACTGCAGCCGGGCTAGCAAGTCGGTATCGATCACATTACAGATTCTCCGTTGTATTTTGTCAAGAACCCCGAGGAGAATAGCGGAGGCACCCGACCAGATGTGGCAGCAGTATTCAATACATGGGCGGATGGTAGATTTATATATGTGTAGGATGGATTCAGACAGGAAAAATTCCCGGGCCCTGCACGGAGAACCGAAGTTCATAGCAGCGGATTTAGCAATGGATTCGATATAGTCAACTCCACTTGAGGTCCGCTAAGAGTGTGAGGCTAAGGAGGCGTAGTGTATTACTCTCAGGGCGGTAAGCCTGTTCCATGCTAATGGGAGGTAGGAGCGATTGTCTATGATGGTTAACTGATAGCAGCTTCATTTTGGAAGTATTAAAATTTACGAGCCATTTCTTACCCCAGTCCTCTACAGATTGGAGGTCCTTCTCAAGCTGGGCAGCAAGATTCACTTTGTCGTCCACACCAGATTTTTGATCGAGGCGAGAGTAAACTGTGGTGTCATCGGCGTACATGCCTACTTGGGATCTTATAGCATCGGGGAGATCATTAATGTAGATTAGAAAGAGCGTAGGACCTAAGATAGAGCCTTGAGGGACACCCGCGTTCGTATGGTAGTTTTGGGAGGCATGTCCGTTTAAAACTACCTTCAATGTGCGATTAGAGAGGAATGACTGGATTAGGTCAAACAAATGTCCATTTATACCATAGCACCGCAGTTTGCGTAGAAGGCCAGCATGCCAGACTCTGTCGAACGCTTTGGAGATATCCAAGGCAAAGGTTCGAGCTTCGTCATTCTTCTCGAGAGCCTGGTATATATACTCAATGATGGTCGTTAGCATATCAGCAGTAGACCTGGTGAAGCGGAAACCATACTGTTTGTCCGAGAGGAGCCATGTGGGCTGTGAGATGATGAACCACCTCGGCGTTGATAATGACTTCGAACACTTTGCCAAAGATCGGAAGGAGGCTGATAGGGCGGTCATTAGCGGGGTCCGTGGGTTCTCCAGTATTCTTAAAGATAGGAACTACAGAGGAAAACTTACAACAGGTAGGAAAGTAGGAAGCAGATAGGCAGAAGTTGTAGAGCTTAGAGAGGATAGAGGAGAGTTTAGGGGCACATTTCTTCAAGACTATGGTTGGGATTCCGTCCCCTCCGCTCGCTTTGTGAGGGTCAAGTTTTGAGATTATGTTTGAGACCAGCGAGTGGGTAATGTGAACGCCATTCAGTTGAGCTTCAGTTCTAGGTGGGAAGTCGGGTGTAGATACTCCAGACGAATTCAGTCTGGAGTTGGTGGAGAATCTGCGAGCAAAGCATTTAGCCTTGTCCGCTGAGGAGGTGAGGACCTCAAATTCATTGATTAGGGCGTGTATAGAAGTTTTACTCTTGTTATATATATATTATCGATTTTCTGCACTATTGTAATAACTGCAACCTTGAAACTTCTGAATATCGTTTCTTATGCCTTTGTCTATGGGTGTATCAAATTTGATTAAAATCGGACCACTCTCTCTATAACCCGATTTTTTCGATTATCGATTTTCGATATTTATTGGGGGTACCTCGACACAAAACCTAGCTAAGAACATTCGCAGACGCTTATAGTACAACTGTGTAAATTTTCAAGAAAATCGGTTCAGCCGTTTCGGAGTCTATAGGTAATGGACGCACACACACACACACACAGACAAAGTTACATTTATAAATAAGTTTACATAGATTTTGTCAATGCGAAATCTTCTTTCTGTGTCTGCTATGAACGCAGTGTCATTTGCATTATTTTATATCGTTATGTTCGTGATCACCGCTTAGAAATTATTAGTGGGACTACAATCCTTTCAGAATCGCATCGTTATATAGGTTGAATAAATTCGGTGAGAAGACACTTTCTTGTCTTACACTCCTTTCTATTTTTGTATTAAAATGATTTTTTAAAGATAAAGTTTCCCAATGCAAGGCTCAAAAACTACTCAAGGTAGAGAATAACTGAATCAGGAATATGAAATAAATAAAAGAAAAAGAATAAGTGAATGATTGATTTAATATAGCAAAAATATTTTTTTAAGCAGGATAAAAAATAGAGATATGTAGAATGGGACAAGGACATCAGGTGATGTTGGGTCTTGATTTCAGTTTGTCTATTGCAGTTTTGGAAAATTTGTATACCAATCGTCTGCCTTCTACGCGCTCCAAAATTCCTCGCCGATAATAATGTCTAGAAAATATAAAACGATAAAAAACAATATAAAAAAATATAATAAAAATAAAAATAAAATAATATAAAAAATAAAAGAAGTAAGAAATAGAAGATATTAAGAGTTTTTCTTTTATGTGCCGTATTCCTTCAGGACGTAGGCGATCATGGCCCTTACAACTTCCTATCTCTTGTTGCCATTAATATATTTTGTCCTCTTATTTCACTCAAACCCTACTCTCCCATTAATTTGTTCAAGCTCATAAAGTATATCATGCGCTGCTCTCATTGTCTATCCGCCCGGTGGGTATCAGATTCTCTGAGCCCTCCTTCTTCTTTACGTGTTCCAGAATCTTCAGCTGTCTCTTCCTGATGCTATAAGTTTCCTTCTCGTTTCCATTTTCTCTAAAATCTCGTCGTTGCTCACATTTCTCTCCATGGTATCCTCAGCATCCTTCTGTAGAACTACATTTCTGTTGCTTCGAGTCCTTCCTTAATCTTTGAGGAAATTGTCCAGTATTCACTGCCATATAGGAGGACAGATATCACGTAATGGTCCAGTACTCTTCTTTGGTTCTAACGAAATTTCCCCGTCTACTCAATAATCTACTCAGCTTTTGGTATGCGTCCTTGGCCATGCCAATGTGTCTTCGAATCTCAGTGTCACACTCCCAGTTAGAACACTTCTCAGGTATTTAAATTTCTATACCTGCTTGATTTTAGTATACGCGGCCTGTAACTGGCACTTTTGGCTCGTCTTTTTGCGGTTGACCATAGATTCAGTTTTCGTGTAGTTAATGTTTAGATTGAAAATAACACATATTTTTTTTTTAAATAATTGTATTTTATTTATTAGATTGGATGAAATATACTTCCGTTTTGTTTTGTTTTTTTTCGTACAGACATTTGTCTCAAATTAATTTTGATTAAAATCGAAAAACCTTTTCAAGACGAAAATGTATTATGATTTTCTAAGCGTAGCATATAAATGGCCAAAACACCGATTGAGGATCAAATCCACTACTCAATTGCAATTGTCCCAGCGAGACCAACTTGTTAACCACTACTCTACGTCGAGATGCCACAAATGATGATTTTCTAAACCTAGATTAGATTTGGCACAAGGCCGAAAGTATAGGGCGCCCAGTGATGATCGAACTTACTATTCATTTGTTATTGATCTAGCAAACCTTACTTGCGAAGCTTTCCACAACGTCGAGGTGCCCAAAGACGTAAATGTATTGAAAGTCTACTAATTTCAGAATGATCTACAATAAATTTACAACAAACGTCATAGTACATTTCTCCTTTCCTTAGCTGTTATATCAATGGAAAGTATCTAAAAAATAACAGCGATAAGAATAATAAAAATATTGAGTAGCAGAAATAATAAACGAAAAATTACATAACGTGCTTCATTAAAATATTAGGGAGAATTTTTTTCTTTCACCCAAGGGTCACTCAAGGTAAGTCCACTGCATGAGCACTAAGAAGTGGAGGTAAGAAGTGTAGTTTATGAGGATATGTAGGATAGATAACTGTTAACTTGAAGTAGCTAAGATTGTAGTAATCAGAGAAGTATCCTCTTTGGAGTTTAAATAAGGTTGTTGTATGAACACAAGAAAAGAAGGTAAAAAGTGTATGATGATATGTAGGATAGATAACTGCTGATCCTAGACTTGATGAGATTAACACTACAGCGATCAAGGAAGCATCCTCTGGAGAGTCTGAATGAGGTTGGTGAACGTAAGAGGATGAAATAAGAAGTACAGTTTATGAAAATATGTAGTATAGATAAAGATTTGAATATGCTAAAATTGTAGTAATCGTGGAAGCATCATCTGGGGAGTTAGCGAATCTTGGGAAGAAGCGTTTCAAATGGAATTTCTTACTTACAAATACGAAGGGAATATGGATGATTCGACCTTGTGTATGTAGTACAGGGGGTTTCTGTTGTGATGGCCAAAATTGGTTGAATATAGCTCGCTAGAACATTTGCCATGGAAATAGCGAAAGAGGAGTGAGAGGCTTGCTCCATTTCGTTTTGGGGAAAGGGATTGTAGAGTAGAAAACAATTCATCACTCACAAGGGAGCGTAGACACGTTTGACTGGAAAATGAGGATTGAGTAGCGCCAGTGCAGGTATGACAGCAATACTCTAGTATTTGGCCTCACTTGACTGTTGTAAATATCTAAACTTATTTATAAATGGAACTTTGCCTCTGTGTGTGTGTGTGTGTGTGTGTATCCGTTACCTATAGACTCCGAAACGGCTGAACCGATTTACTTAAAAATTTACACAGTTGTACTATAAGCGTCTGCGAGTGTTCTTAGCTAGGTTTTGTGTCGAGGTAACCCTGATAAATATCGAAAATCGATAATCGAAAAAATCGGGTTATAGAAGGAGCGGTCCAATTTTAATCAAATTTGATACACTCATAGACAAAGACATAAGAAACGATATTCAGAAGTTTCAAGGTTGCTGTTCTTACAATAGTGCAGAAAATTTGATATCGATACCAGGAAATCAAAATTTGACTTACATCCATTTATTTTTCTTTCAGTCTACGGTTTCGCTTTAACTGGAAACAACTATTGCTTTTTAGTCTTTCGTGCCAACGTCTAAAGAGTCTGAGCTCCAGGACCATGGATTAGTTTTAAAGCTTTCATTACATCCGAGCAACGCCGGGCTATACTGCTAGTAGATCATAGAAGAAGGAATTAGACCCTGGCTGAAACGGTATAAGGAATCGACCATTTTCCCTAGCGTATTGAACACGCACTAATGTTGGAATGTTCTTCGGTAGATGTTTAGACTGGAGATCATACAACATACACTTCTTCTTGTTCTTCTTCTTCTTGTTCTTCTTCGTCTTCAGGACGTAGGCGATCATGGCTTTCCACCTTTCCCTATCCCTAGTGGCTCTTAGCACGCCTTCTCCTGTTACACCATGCAACCCTCGTTCCATCATCCACCTGATTAGGTCCTTCAAATATGTTATCCGTTGCTTTCCCCTGTCTCCTTTCCCCTGTCTCCTTTCCCTCTCTCTTTCTGGCATGTTAGTATCAAGTTCTCCAAGCCCTCCTTTCTCATTGCATGTCATAGGAACTTCAGCTGTCTCTTCCTGATGCTCAGTATTAGTTTTCTTTTCGTTTCCATCACTTCTAGGACATCATCATTGCTCACATGCTCGTCCATAATATTCGCAGCATGCTTCTGTAGAACCACATTTCAGTTGCTTCCAGTTTTTCCTTCATCTTTGATGATATTGTCCAGCATTCACTACCATATTGAAGAACTGATAAAACATAGCAATCCAGTACTTTCTTCCTAGTTTCGAGCGAAATTTTCCTGTTTCTTGATACTTTACTCAACTTCTGGAATGATTCCTTCGCCATGCCAATTCGCTTTCGGATCTCTGTGTCGCACTTTCCGTCTTGTTAGAACACTTTCAAGGTATTTAAATTTTTGTACCTGCTTGATTTTAGTATCCCCGACTTGTATTTGGCATATTGGGCTGCCCTTTTTACTGATGACCATGCATTCGGTTTTCTTACAATTTATTTGAAGTCCTTTCTTATCACTCTCTTCAGCTACCTTCTGTAGGAGGTCTCGAAGGGTTAGACACTCCTGCCCTTTTTAAAAAAAGAAATGATGTATTGCATACTATTTTTCAGTGGATAATTCTAAATGAAAATAGAATGGTTCTTTTATTATTATTACTACTTTGCAAAATTTTACAAGGCAAGGAAGCAAAGATGAACTCGTCCGAATCAACCTAAATGTTCTTCATTCTTTCATTGATGAAACTGCAATTTAGGTAATTATTAAATATTTATAAATTCATTTGATGCACATGTTATTGTGCAGTATTAACAAAAAAAAAACCATTCTATTTTCATTTACAATTATTTACTTGGCAATAAATGCTAAAACAGCATGAAATACATCATTTTTTTAAAAATACAGGAGTGGCTTAATAATTATGGCTGGTAGTGTAGATAAACATCCCTGTCCATCTATCCCCATCTCTTCTTGTCTATCTCTATCTCAATATCCTCATAAGCTCTTCAGTGAGTTGACAAATTGGTTTGGAAGATTGTTCTTTAAATACTAAAAAAATATTATGAAATACATTATTTTTTTTAAAACACTGGGGTTGCCTAATAATTATGGCCGGTAGTGTATCTCTTTCTCTAACAAATCTGATGCTGAGATATTAAAAACAATTACGGTAAAACTAAAATTAGAAACAAAACCGATTAAAAAGCTGAATAAAATTAACTAAATTGAACGTCTACATACACCAGATGTCAACATTTACATTCAAAAGCTGAGCGTCTCTGTATCCTTAACGTTTCGATGCAAACAGTAACTGGCACATGTCGCATTTCACTGTCTCCATTCCCAAAATTACACAGAATGCTGATTCAATCAATAAAACCATTCTATGATAATATTAATGGCAGTACAAACCATTTCCTTATAATTTGGCATTCATTGACCGAGCAGCCAGTTACTCTTTCGGTTGAAATCTATAAAATATTTCTTTTAAAACAATTTTTCAGGATAACAGGTTTTTCAAGGCCACTATCGCTCTTTCAAGATGGGCGTTTCTTTTTATTTGAAGTAGTGTGGAATGTAAACACACACACACACACACACATAAATATAAATATATAAATATATATTGTGTGTATTTTGGCAGCATTTTTTCATTAATGCAGGTTTCATTGCACTTAAATGAAAATTCAAATATATTCCGTCATTTAGAACAACATGGTTATCAACGCACACTTCTGAGAAAAACGCTCGTTGATAACATGTACATACTTAAACAAGAAAATAACAAACAGAAACTAAAAATCCTCGAAGCAATCTACATTAAACAATTTAAACTTGGTTTGAATACAATCAATTTTTATATTTCCAATAACGTACTCAAATGTCTGTAATCAGACCAGGGACCACAACGCCACTATTTTGTCACTGTCTTCGGCCATCTGCCACGGTAGGGATGGACTTATATTTTCAATTCAATTCTCTTTATTGTTAATAACTTAAATGTTCTATGTTTACTGTGTGTTAATATTTACTCTTTGATAATGGCTTATGTGAGCCGAAAGCTTAGACCTGATAAAAAAATCAACAATTACTGTGATTTTTTGTTGTCTTTCAACGACATCACCATCAAGTATATCAGACAGTATGAACGGATCCTACACAAAATTAATAGACAAGAGAGAGAGAGAGAGATACACCGCTTATATATATAACACGCTAAAATTTCCCTTATCTGATTCCATGAGCCTATGGTTTAGGGGTTAGCAACTCCGACTGACACCAAATCGGTTGAGTTTCGATCCCCGCCAAAAGCAAGTGGAGAAAGAGAAAGTTAAAGATCAAAAGCAGTTCAACTATGGATTATAACCCAACAAGATGACAAAAAGATGTTAGATTAATAAACATTTCCTATTTTTCTTTATTTTATATATATATATATATATATATATATATATATATATATATATATATATATATATATATGATAATAAAAGATAATAGTAATGCCATCTATTGGTATGTGTTGTAACCCTAAAAGGTTTCTGCATAAATAATCACCAAAATGGAGGTTGGGAATAATAGTATATCAACAAGTACAAGACTCGCACGCTGCATGAAGTAGATACACTGCTAGTGAACTGCTAGTCAGTATAATCACTACTTCAATAGTGTCCACCTATTTAAGAGGATAGGAACATTCCATTCCTTTAAATCGGTAGATATACAGCAATATACGTAAAATCATATAATTTAACCGTTATTGAGGCGCACAGAATTTGTGACAATAAAGAGCTCTGTAGTTATCTAATGCAATAATTATTAAAAACAATGAAAATTCAATATACTTATAAGGGGTCCACTTAGTGTTTTGTGATTTCTCACTTCTTAAGTTCTGTGTACCGAAGAGTGACGTACCATCGACTCTTCCTCATAAGTATGGAGAAATTTCAATACATATATAGACAAAGACTTCATGTCACAGAGCATAAATACCAATTTAAATAGGCCAGGAGGCATTTTTTCACAATCTTAAAGAATCCTTTCAGGCCAACACATCTTTAAAAAGAACAATTTTGACGAAACAAGTACGAGTTTTTGGTACCAGATCAGTGTTTCCCTTTTTGTGAAGATGGTTTTCCCACTTTCAAAATAGTTCCATAGTGTATAAGTTTAAACGTCAATGTGACACTGAATACGTGGGAGGGAGCAATCAGAAGCAAGAGACCGGAATCAATCAATATGTTCCTGCCAGGATGAGAGTAAGTAACCCGAACCACCCTTCAAGGACGACTCAGTTTGCGCATAACTCAACAAAAGGCCAGAATTTGTTTAATAGTTCGGACTGTGCCAATGCAAATGTAGATAGCTCTTTCACTGTTTTGCACAGAGCCCGCTTCGCACACGATCTGCATATACTTGAAGCGATATGCATCAAGTTACACCAACTGGGAATGTGCAAAGAGAAAGAGAATTTCATTCGTTCTTTTTCTTTTTTCGGAGGGTTGTGAGTAGAGTTTTCTCCGTTTTATACTCTGTTTGACCCTTTATTAGTCCTTTATTTGTAAATTGTTTTTATTAATTAATTGTTTCTATCGTGTTCCAAACTATGTCCTCCTCATTCACCATTTCTCTGTGAGAAGTTATGTTCTTGTCTCGTCAAAATTTTGCAAACGGTTCCTTCTAAAGATATGTTGACCTGAAAGGATTTCTCAAGGTTGAGAAAAATGACTTCTTGCCCATATATATATATATATATATATATATATATATATATATATATATATATATATATAAGGTTTGAGTATTGAAAACATTGTAAAAGTTGTCTAAAGATTAAGGTCAAAATTACTTACCTCATTGCTCGACTGAGTTTTTCGTAGTTCATATTTCCGTTATTCTTAAGGTTTCCCCAGACGTGTGCCATCATCTCTGACTGAACAAAGCGAAAAACCCCTTCCATTTCGTTCTCCCATTTCACCAAGCGTGGATTGTACCCAGGGTTTTTTAAGGCGTCATAAAGGAATTCCCACAGGTGCTGGTTTTTCACTGAAAATAAGCAATACAAGATAAATAGAAAAAATAGGCGACAGAAAATAAACAGAACAAACACTTTAGTCTGTCGGCAACAACACTTTAGTCTGTTGTCAAAAAACATTGCTAAAACGTGACTTTATGTGAACATCCGTCAAACACACATAAAGTCAATCGCACAACAAAGCATTGTTTGTGTATTTTTTATTAAATCTTCGAATAAACAGGGATCTGAAGTAAAAAGAAATAAACTTACGAAGAGGCTAATTCTTCTTCTTTTGCACTTTATATACTGTCATTTGATGACCGTTTTTGAAACTAACATATAAATATAGTAGGTACCTCCACTCCATTTTCGACACCTAAGTTTAAAATTGAATATTTAAAAACACAAACCTTTCTCTCGAAACTTTAATTTTATCTTAATTAAAAGCAAAATGATTAAATTTACTATTTCCATTAAGCAAAATACTCTGGTGCGTTTCAAACAGAAGATATATTCATTGGAATCTAAAATTTTAAAATTTTTAAAAAACTTTCAATTTTTCGGCCATCGACACATTCGTGAACAAAAGTTAATTCTCGGTTTTAAAAATCTTGCAAAAATAAAATATATATCTCTCACTAGTTATTTTTGAAAAATTAGCAAATTTAAAGTTAAATTAATCTAATTTGAAACTAATATTACTTGTTTTTGGCATGAAATTTAGAATAAAAGTATTTCTTAATCACAAAGGTCTGATTCTTTGGCCTTTCAAGAAGGCGATGACAGTACCTGTTATGAATCAATCTGGAATTATGGTGACCAAAAGTTGACATAACCCAGTTTAACGTTTCGTAAAGGAAAAACACTTGAAACATGTGACCTTTTAATGAAAAGTCTCTTATAAGTTTCCAAAGTAAAAAAAAAAATGTGCAGTTTAACATAAAAAAAATTAGAAAATATTTTAAAAATCTTAATTTTAAATGATTTGCATAAGCTTTTAAATTTTCGAATTGTAAATAAAGCCTATTTTTAATGAATTATTAACCGAAGACACTGAGTAGCAGGAAGAAATATAAAAGATGTTTGAAATTTTAATTCGCAAAGAAAAAAAATGAAAACAACTCTTATTAAAATTCATTATTCATCGAATTATATTACTAGCAGTTTAATCAGGTTTCACTCGGGTTGTTTAAGGAATAATAAGAATAAAAAACATATGATGAATTTACATAGCAAATACTTACACAATGTCCACCTTCGTCGCTTTTGTAGATATAGATTAGCCCGGTTTCACTCGGGTTGTTTAAGGAATAATAAGAATAAAAAACATATGATGAATTTACATAGCAAATACTTACACAATGTCCACCTTCGTCGCTTTTGTAGATATAGATTAGCCCATGTTGGCTCTTTACTACCAATTATGAAAGCTTTTGTCGCGTGTTTAACAATGCTTTTTTTTCAAGAATTATGCCGTCGTGTAGTGAAAAATATTATAATAAAGACCATTCTGTATTAATTTGAATATATATATATATATATATATATATATATATATATATATATATATATATATATATTTCCCTCTTGTCAGATTGAGGGGTTTAGATTATTTTTTTATTTTGTTTTGTTTTTTTCTCTTTTTTCTGAATTTCAATAAATGTACATATGCAAGCAAGAATGCGGGAGAAGTATATATTCGAATGAAAATAAATGCTACATACTCCGTTTCTTTTGCTTTTCCTGCTCAATTTCGGCATCACTTAAAAGGTTTCGAATCCGTGGTCGTCCCGGTCGCCTTTTTGGTTTGAATGAAGATGTGATTGGTCTCGGGTAACGATATGGACCCGAAGCTGGCAAAGGGAGACAACTTCCATTGGTTGCGCTGATCAAAATACTATTGGTCACTGTCTGGTTTTGCTGTTCGCTCTGTTGTAGTTTCTGAATATCTGAAATAGAGTTAGTGGTTAGCGTAACGTTAGCGGCAAAAAATCGAATTCTGGCCGTGTTCGGTGCAGTCATTTTCTCATAAATAACCTCAGGAAAGACCTGTAACTTTCTCTTTTTCTCTCGGTTATTAATTAACTAGTATAGGATACAAATCCTATATCATCCATTCGTTAACTAAAACACACAAAGTAAAATTGCTCAAACGCAAAATCGGATTCAAACGACTTAAAACATTTTTTAAAAAACCCAGACTAAAGCAAATTTTACAAGTCAGTGTGAATAGTAAAATTCTGGATACTAATTGGATAGGAAATAGAAAATTAAAATATGACGTCAGTCAATTTTTTTTTCACAACTAAAGAATGAAAATGCCCGCTGGAGCCGGTCACATCATAAATTTCACTACTTAAACCAAGTTCCGTGACCGGTCAAAAACAGTCCGACATGGGAGTGGTTAGCTGACAGACCTTGTAGCAATGTAACAAAAGAAATTTCAAGAAGCCGACCCGGACGTAAGGGCGCGTCACATAATCATTTTACTTCTTCCAATTTTCCTTTTTTTCCTTTTTACTCTACGCCGCCAAAGAAAACAACAACAACAACAACAAGACACTCTCAGTACAATTTCTTTATTTGTTTCACCTTCTTTTTCACCCTGTCGTCAACCTACCAAAAAAGGGAAAGGAACATAAGACTTTACACTCTGCTACTATCAACCATGATCTCTAAACTTATGTAGGGCATTTTAAATACTTACATTTCTCTGAACAATTTTAACTCTAAAACTACATGCATTTTCTCTATGAACATTTTTTCTCACAAATATGTTAACAAAATTTCACCTATATTTTTCTTCTTACAATTTTATTATTCTGTTAATAAAACTTTACTTTAATGTACAAACAAAACATTTTATTAATCTCAAAATCTTTTCAACCTTTCTGATATTTAAATTGTGGGGGACTTCGGTTGTGATTGGTACAAAGCCAATTTGACAAGCATCATCGAGGCCCCTACATTAGTCTACAAGAAGGACAACTTTGAATTTAAAATTGATTTATATTTAGAAAATCTTAGTAACAATATTTTTTTACAATTGTTTCCTTTTACTTTTTTTTTTAATCATATCACCCCCGAGCAAGGCGGTAACGCCACTGATGTGCAGGGGGCTACGTAAGAGTGAAAAGATTGGAAAAGAGAAAGCCGGAAACCACATCCTAGACAAGGAACAAGGGATGAGCCTCTTCACCTGTTCAATAGACGTGGGTGGAGTATGAACCGGGCGATAGTTTAGTCTATCTACTCCAATTGGAAAAAATAAAAAAGAGAAGAGTGAAAAGCTTGGAAGAGAGAAAGCCGGAAACCTCATCCTAAACAGGGAACAGGGGATGAACCTCTTCACCTGTTCAATTACTTTTATGAAATTTCGAGAAATTAAATGTTCGCCCCTTTTTATTTATATAAATGAAAAGCAAACTCCTAGGAGAATTTAAATCAATTTCTTTTTTGTAAAAAAGAGACACCATTTAACGAAAATCTTCTCTGAAATGTAAAATAAAAATGCAATAAGACTAAGACATTATTTAATTAGGAAAGTTTTAATTGCTATTATAAATAAGATTTATTGTGGATTTATTGTGGATACTATAGTCTTCAGAAAATTTTTAAGAAGAATAATGAATCTTATTAGAATTGTTATAATTTTTAATTTAATTAGAATAATTTATTAAGTTTTATATCTTTGAAAATTCTGTATTAATTTCATCCTTTAGAGGATATTATTAAAGAAAAATATATTTACTAACCATAACTTTCTTGTTACAGAAGAATAACTTTGTTAAATATACACTACCGGCTATAATTATTAGGCCACCCCAGTGTTTGAAAAAATGATGTATTTCATACTATTTTTTAGTATTTATTGCCAAGTGAATAATTTTAAATGAAAATAGAATGGTTCTTTTGTTAATACTGCACAATAACATGTGCACCAAATGAATTTATGAGTATTAAATAATTACCTAAATTGCAGTTTCATCAATGAAAGAATGAAAAAAATATTAAGGGTGATTCGGACGAGTTCATCTTGTAAAATGTAAAATTTCTTGTAAAATTTTGCAAAGTAATAATAGCAAAAGAACCATTCTATTTTCATTTAGAATTATCCACTTGAAAAAAGTATGATATACATTTCCTTTAAAAACACTGGGTTGCCTAATAATTATGGCCGGTAGTGTCTGAATCTCTTTTCCCTGCAGTTAAGGCAAGCTGGACTCTAGCTGCTAGTCCAGGAGAAAGAAAATGCTAACCCAAAAGCATTTGGTGCACTAGTAGGTAGATAGAATCGCTTTTGCCTTGGCTAGAAATCAATCTCGAAATGGTAATGGGATAGAAACATTACGCCTTAGCAGCATGGAAATCTCGCGGAATTGTGTTGACCCGAAAAAAAGGGTGGGGGAAACTCTGGAGTCACACCTGTTGTGCAATCTGCCACAGGCGGAGAAGGTTCCAATTTTTTTGTCCGTCTGTTCATTATATATGATGCACAAGTTTCAAGTGTATATTTATTAAATTCAATGAGAAAGTGTTACTGAAAGCCTAGTAGTGCTCGCATCCATAGTTTGATCACCATAAACGTTGAGCAAATTTGACTAATAGTGACTTTTTTCCGCTTAGAGGAATTTAATAGCACACCTCTGCTTCGGACACACTTTCATGTCAGAAGCTATTGTACTATCTGTAACAAAGCAAAAAAAAAAAAAAAAAAAAAGGGAGAATCAATCTTAATATCATCATTTGTCTCTAATGACGTGAACTAATAAAGTAAAACAAGACATATTACTTTTACAGTGATTCTCTTACAAAGAACTCTGGTTCGACAATAGTGAAAACAGTAAGAGCTACAAAGATTGCAATACAAGAGCTTGCTCAGCGATAATGGTTTAAAGAAATATAGCTAAACTATATATAGACAACATTTCTATAGAGTAACAGCAAAACAATGAAAATTTATAATTCCCTTCATTAGTTAGCACGATCATTACACCTTGCTAATATCTCATAAACAATGGACTATTCCGTTTGGATCGTGTAAAATAACAAAAAATACATATCGAAGACGCTAATTAGTTTCAGTTGGAAAATAAAAGAAAGAAAGAAAATCAAAATAAAGAAAGGAAGGTAGAAGTGTTTAAGGTCTCCTGCCAAAACTGCATAATTAATAGACTATTCCATTTTGATCTCATAGAAAGACGGAAAAGATATATCAAAGGCATTACTTGGTTTCAGTAAGAAAGTGAAAGAAATAATGAAATGTAGAAAGGAAGATAGAAATGTTTGACGTCTTCTGTCAATACCTTATGAATAATGGATTATTCCGTTTTGATTGCGTAGAACAACAAAAGACATATGCTACTTGGTTTCAGTGAGAAAATGGTTGAAAAAAGAAAGAAAAAAAGGAAGAAGAGAAGATAGAAGTGTTTAACGTCCCTTCTACTTCTGGGTGGAAAGGCGGGAACGTGAGGAAGGGCAAGGCGTATTACGAAGAACTACAAGAGAAATACGCCAACTACATTTCCGGAACCGAAGTACTGTCAGTGCCAGAACAATGCAGTCTATTGAGCCGAGGATTATCTTCATGCTGGCAAAAGACCCTAAAACCCCAAAATTTGTGGGAGTCAGCAGGGAGACCATCGAGGAGGCAATTAAAACGCTTAACATCAGAGCAAAGGCCGTCGCTAGAAGAAGCCACGTCATGTGGGACGTCCTGCTTGGAACAACTGAGGAAGCCAAACAACTGGCTGGAACATCGCCAGCAACGAAGGCACCAAAACTGCAGACTGAATACATGAGACCCCTTAAAACACGTGTGACAACTGCACGGGGTTCTCATGGATATCAGTGAAGACCATATGGGAGCATTTTTTGCGAATTATGGAAGAGTGGCGGAGGTGCATTCTGTCATTTCAAAAGCTGGATTCGCGACTGGCGATATTTACCTGCAGGTGACAGTTCACCAACATCCCTAATATCCTCACCTGCAGGGGTCGCTCAATCTTTGTGGTGGTGGAGGGCAGAAAGCCGTGTTGTTGGATTTGTGGGGCACGGATCACGTCGCCAAAGCGTGTCCAACCAATGATCCGGCCCCGAAATCTCAGCCAGCTCAGCAACCAGTAGCGGCAAAGGAAACATCAAAAGAGGCAGTAGCAACTTCGAAGGACGGTGAATGGCAAACCGCCACCAGAAAAAAATCCAAAACGCCTCCACCACCAGAGAAGTCACCTCCGCTACCCAAGTCGCCTCCCAAGCAGGATGCGCCACAGAGGAGGGGCAAAAAATCTCAACAAAAGGCTACACCTGCAACGGAGAAACCATTGGCAGACAAACCAGTGACGGATGAACCAACAGAGACAGTGGAGAAGATGGAGGTGGAAACAACGTCCTCTTTGAAGCGAAGCAGGGAAGAAGAGGAACCTACAAAAAACCCCAAAGTGCTTCGAAAGAGCAGAAACACCGTGACGGTGAAACAAAAATGTCCATCTCTACCAGTGTCTCCGGAGAGACAAATAATATCTTACGCTCAAAAGGCAAGGAGCCTTCCCTCTTCCCCCCGAAAAATCCCACTGACTCTGGTTTCGCAGCTTACCCCACTCACTCCAATCAAGTACCTCTCTATCACACTTTCTACCACTCCCACCAAACCCCTTTCCAAAAAGAATTCCCTCCCGAATTGTCAAATAGACATAAAAGAAGTATCCAAGGATAGGTCGGCTCAAAGGAAGAGCCTTTTAAAATCGCTGTTGAAGCTGACCTCCATGGATGGAAAATCAACTGACGACCCAAACACTTTCCCAAGGCCCCAGATGTCATCACCCTTATCCGTAGTACGGGAAGGAACCTGACGGTCTGGGACCATTTGGCTGCGGCCAAAGATTTTTACAAGAACATTGACATAACTCACACCGGTAGGCCAGAGCTGCGTAAAATAACCAAATTATGTACAGGAAGGGTCCCTATTTTGCTCCACCCTTGTATATATAGGTCTTAAAACTAAACTATTCCACGGACGTCGGCGGGATTGTCCTAGACGGACGGATTACGTCCGATGTAGGAACTGGTTCCTTAGGACAGTCCGTCGGGGTCCCTATTGCCAGAGATTTTTACCCCGCATGTGATTAGAAGTAATTTTTTTTTCTACTTTCAGATCTAACGGATGTCAATTTCGAGGGTCGAATTATAGTATTACACACTAACCCGTATTATCGTTCTACTAACAAAGTTCCAAGTGTTGTATTTTGCCTAGTTTAATATACATTCGTTATTTCCTATTTTGGTTGTTTTTGTGTTATTCTTGCTGGACTTTTAACCGGGTCCACGACGCAATGCAATAGAGGAATTACTACGGATATTTTATTCTCGTAAAATTCGTCATTAACTTAAGAATTGAGTTTCATCAGAATATTAATATAAGAAAACTGTGAAATTGTTATGGGTTAAAACTAGTTCAATTTAAAAAAAAATATGCAAACAAATATATTAAAGTTTGGGTATTCATTTCAATCTCAAGAAAAAGAAAATAAAATAAAACAATATAAAACATAGATTAATGTCCTCATCTTTGCTGTTATAACTACAATTTTCAGCCGATGTTCAAAATAATACGTCAAATACTGACCACAATTTTGACATAAAAGAATGCCACCTCGATCACAGAAGACAATTCATTGTGATGTGAATGTCTAGAGAGTGCCTTAATCACAAGGTCATCGACAGAAAATTGGTGCTCTGGCTCTTACAGCATCTCATTAAACCTGACAGATTTTCTAATATTGTAATGTGGGATGCCTACTTACAAAAATGATGGAAAAGAAAGAAAAAGACTCTAAATGAATTCTGCCAAGAAAAAAAAAAAATTAAATTCCCAGCACCCCTCAGTCGTGCGCATGTGCAGTCGTACAAAATAACAAATTTAGTTTGATGAAGTTTTTAAGGACGAAACACGTCGCAAGTAAACTTTTTTCCACATTGTCATGCAATTTCCCAAATATTGTTTTTGATATATAAAAATATATATCGTTATCACACACACACACACACACACACACACACACACACACACATAATATATATATATATATATATATATATATATATGCTCTCACACCCTGATTGAGCACTCTGGAAGAATGGTAGACTTGGAAAGACAGTAGCTACTCTGGCATCTACGCATTGTTCATTCAGCAACGAATTAGAACACTCTCAGCTATTGGGCGTGTATAATGATAATATACATGCTAAAAAGTTTGCCTCCTTCTACCGAGTGCCCGTGACGACAATTCGGTCGGGTTTCAATCCTGGGTAAAAGGCGATCGGCTGTCTAACCGTACTGATGACCTGTAATACAGCGAAACAGATCTGTCTGCGGATGACTATATATATATATATATATATATATATATATATATATATATGTGTGTGTGTGTGTGTGTGTGTGTAGTAATCTTTTCACTAAAAAGAAATGTGGCACAATACCTTTTATTAAGCCATGGGAACGAACTACGCCCATTTGTTCACTTCCTGCAGAATATTGCTGTAGACATGAGGATGCGCAATATAAATGGCTTTATATTGTATATATTCAATAAAAAAGAATTAAGCGGACACCTTCACTCGCGTCCATGAAAAAGAAATAAACAATCATAAAAACAAACAATTACACGATAAAAATAAAAACAAAAATAAAGAAAAAGAAAAACAACCAATCGCAAACAAGACCAATCCTTCAAAATATAAAACCACACCAAACTCCTTAATAATAAGAGAAAAAAAATGGGACTCAACAACAAAACATCAGCCCTGATGAGTGAAGACATTATAATGGTGTCGTCAAAAAAATTTTCATGACGACGTGAACCTGCTCAGTTAAAGAGACAAATTCTTTGCACAAAAACGTTCTATCTTCACCCCGATATTGAGCACTTTACGATAAAAAAAACCCCCCTGCTTGCCAAAATACCTTTTACCAGTAAAACTAGTGAAAAATCAACAACCTTGGCGCTAAACATTATCACAGCTCAACACTATATATATATATACACACACATATGTGTGTGGTGTATGTGTGTGTGTGTGTGTGAGTATGTGTGTCCACAAAGTATTATGCAGCTTTAAAGTCATAGCAAAGGTTTCTGATTTTTGTTTTATCTTCAGACCGCAATATTAGGAAGAACATGAATAAAAATTGAATATCTCTTCGATGTCCTTTGCGCGACGAATTGGGCCCATATATAAATTTATTAACTAGTTGTATATTGTTAAACTTCAATTCAATATTACTTCATATTATGTAAACATTTCAACAGTATCCAGTTTCTGTTGTAATTTTTATATATTTTTATTATTTGTTTAATGACTGTAAAATAGTGGTTGGTTGGACCAGCAAACGGTAGACAAAAAAAGTGCTCAATGCACAACCAAAACAAATGAACTGCAAGTAAGTGGTGTATGTTCTGTTCTTTGACACACACACACACACACACACACACACACACACACACACACACACACACACACACACACATATATATATATATTTGGGCAGCAATCTTTCTTTTAAACATTTCCTTAAAAATAAGTACCTCCACTGAATCGTTGAAAAAATAGCATAGTGTAAAGAAAAAAAAAGACTCCAAACTTAATAGAAACGAACTTTTTTTTCATTAAAATGTTTATTTTATTATTAAGAGGAAAGATCCAAGTATTTTTCAATTATTTTTCAATTTTTTTTAATCCTTTCTAACGCGTTCGAAATTTCGGTAAAAATCATGTTTTTATTTTCATCAGCGAAAAGCCAAATCGTTACGAGAGTTTAAAATAAAAAACGTAATATTTCATAACTCACTTTTTTCTGGTGATAAACACATTAATTTGAAAATTATTGCAAAAATCAAATAATTTGCATATTTTAATGAAACTTTCAGGACTTATTCACAAATGAATGAAATTATTTGTGAAATTATTATTTTTAAAAAATATTTGTAAAAATAATTTTTTTTATATCTGTTACCCCTCCTCCACATAAATTCATGAAATTTTAAGAAATTAAATTCTGTAGGCAAAATTGGTTTTACTAGTTAACCTCAAGACTCATTAGGAAATGTAAATAATGTATTATTTTTTAAAACCATTTTTCCCCTTTAATGAAAAATCTGCTCCAAATAATAAAATCAAAATGCTATAAAACCATTATTCAATTAGATAAGCTTTCAATTGCCTTAAAAATAGTATAAATTTCAGA
>JBBBDQ010001215.1:3290000-3350000 GCA_037127315.1 Ascarosepion bandense
AAAGAGGTAAGTTATAAATTTGCAGCGATAGTATTATGACTTACTGCCTGACACTATCTTATAAGATTTTGAGATGTTAATGTTATTGTTTGTTCAAAAGAAATATGAATGTCTCCAGAGTGATTCAAGCAGTGCTAAAATGTTGGTTTCTTTTTTATTTTTTTCAATTGGAGTAGATAGACTAAACTATCTCCCGGTTTGACACTCCACCCACGTCTATTGAACAGGTGTAGAGGCTCATCCCTTGTTCCCTGTTTAGGATGTGGTCTCCGGGTTTCTCTTTTCCAACCTTTTCACTCTTTTTTATTTTTTCAATTGGAGTAGATAGATGAAACTATCACCCGGTTTGACACTCGACCCACGTCTATTGAACAGGTGTAGAGGCTCATCCCTTCTTTCCTGTTTAGGATGTGGTTTCCGGCTTTCTCTTTTCCAACCTTTTCACCCTTTTCTTTTTTATTTTTTCAATTGGAGTAGATAGACTAAACTATCACCCGGTTTGACACTCGAACCACGTCTATTGAACAGGTGTAGAGGCTCATCCCTTGTTTCCTTGTTTAGTATGTGGTTTCCGGCTTTCTCATTTCCAATCTTTTCACTCTTACGTAGCCCCCTGCACATCAGTGGCGTTACCGCCTTGCTCGGGGTGATATGATTAAAAAAAACAAAAAAAAAAAAAAAACCAAGTAAAGCACTGAACAATGCTTCCGGTTACTCTTCCTCTATTCATATTATTAACTCTTCTTCATTCAGTGACTCCTTTCTCCTCGGTGACTTTACTGCATTGACTGGGATGAATTCGATTAAAAAATACTATATATGTTATATGAAGAAGAAAAGATTTGTTTGTACGGGAGAAGCAAAATAGGATACTGACAAAAAGTAACTGCTAATAACAATTCCAAACAAAATATTTGATGGATAGAAAGAAGATTCGATCTTACTGTTGCTTTTAGTAAGCATAATACGAGATTAACGATAATAATTAATGACAAAATAGAACAATTATAAGAATCTGTTGTCACAAAAGTTATTTGACGGATAGAAGGTTCGTTCTTTAGATCGTAGTTAGCATAAAGAGATTAACAATAATACCTAATAATAACATAAAACAATTATAAGTATCTGTTGTTACAAAAGTTATTAGACGGATAGAAAATTCGTTCTTACTGTAGATCGTAGTTAACATAAAGAGATTAACAATAACTAATTATAAAATAGAACAATTATAAGAATCTAGTGTCTTAAAAGGTATTTGACGGATAGCAGATTCGCTTTTAGGTTTTAGAAAGCTGTTATGTCGCCAAGTATAAATGAATAACTCAACAACAGAATCAGAATATAAGTTGTATTCCGCGGAAAAACGGTTAGTATGTACAGAAGTGATTAGTAATATTTACAATAGAAGGATACAAGAGTCCAATCCGTCGTAAGATGTGTGTATACGGGATTACTTCCGGTACGCCACCGGAAGTGTGACTAACTCTTCACTGACTCGCACTGACTCTTCAGTAACTCATTAGAGACTCTCAAGTGACTCTCTACGACTCTCATCTGAGTTTTTATTCTTCTCTAGAATTAACCCTACGAGTTCTTCTTGCCATTTTTGTTGTTTTTTGTCACTTTCTAGACGTAACTGCATCAAAAGCATAATAAGAGATTAACAATAATAACTAATAATATATATTATCCGTACATTTTATTAGGCCCAATAACATATTAACAACAAAAACTAATAATTACCGTTGCTCTTAGTAAACATAATAAGAGATTAACAATAATAACTAATAATAAAATAGAACAATTAAGATTCGTTCTTACAAAAGATGCTTGTAAGCATAATAAGACATTAAAAATAATGATTTATAATATAAGACAATTATAAGAATCTGTTGTCATAAAAGTTATTTGATAGATGATTCGTTCTTACAGTGGATCTTAGTAAGCATAATAAGAGATTAACAATAATAACTAATAATACATATTATCAGTACATCTTATTAGGCCTAAAAAGATATTAACAACAATAATTAATAATAAAATTTAAGCAATTATAACAAGAAAGTTTTAGGACTTCGAAAATACGCAAAAATAAAAACCTTTCAAATTTCTTCTAAGATTTATTGTGGGTTATCCATTCTTTTCCAGTTTATAGTGGGGAATCCGTTCTAGTGAAGGGTAGTATTATGTTGTTGCAGATTAATGGAATTTGGCCTCGTTGTAGATAGCCCACTATAAGTCATAAAATGATTATAAATCAAGAAAAGCAGATTGAGTTGAAAAATAACATTTTATATATACACATATCAATTAAGGTTTTTACAATTAAAGTAATCCTTTACATATGGGTCCAACGGACGTTAACATGTTCATGGCAATAAAATGCTCAAAAGAGAATTAATACTTAGGTAATTATTATTGCTAATCTATGTATGTGGGAGTAAGTAATGTCTTTGATGTATCCACTCCTTAGGTCAGTAAGTAGTTTTGAGACAGCGAAAGATAAGATGAGAGGAGTAAGGGAGACAAACATAGTAAGCCGCTTGACTTGGGTCAAGGGAGCTACTAATTGCACTCGTCTCTCTCGTCTCTTTCGGTCTGTCTGTCTGGCGATGACTTTCTGTATCGGCTTTTTATATCTTCTTTTTGGATCGCAGCAGATCATTTGGGAATTCATATCCGTATTTGATTCTGGACTTCCCATTGGCCGATAAATGAAATTCGCGTAGGCTCGCAAACTGGAAATTTAATATTTAATTAATTTTTAGTTTTCAACCGAAACATCTGCGCGAAACCGGGGTGCGCACCGACGACTTTTGGTCATTTGCTTTTTGGTCGTTAGAGCGCAAACATCTGGTTCATCGCTTTTGCTCGGTCGGTATCACCACAGATTTACTGAAAGAACAAATTTTCTATCCGCCTAATAACTTTACTTTTATGACAACAGATTCTTATAATTTTTCTATTTATTATTATTATTGTTAATCTCTTATTATGCTTACTAAGATCTACTGTAAGAACGAATCCTTTATCCGTCAAATAACGTTTATGACAACAGATTCTTATAACTTTCTATTTTATTATTGGTTATCATCGTTGATCTCTTATTATGCTTACTAAGATCTACTGTAAGAACGAATCCTTTATCCGTCAAATAACGTTTATGACAACAGATTCTTATAATTTTCTATTTTATTATTGGTTATCATCGTTGATCTCTTATTATGCTTACTAAGATCTACTGTAAGAACGAATCCTTTATCCGTCAAATAACGTTTATGACAACAGATTCTTATAACTTTCTATTTTATTATTGGTTATCATCGTTGATCTCTTATTATGCTTACTAAGATCTACTGTAAGAACGAATCCTTTATCCGTCAAATAACGTTTATGACAACAGATTCTTATAATTTTCTATTTTATTATTGGTTATCATCGTTGATCTCTTATTATGCTTACTAAGATCTACTGTAAGAACGAATCCTTTATCCGTCAAATAACGTTTATGACAACAGATTCTTATAATTTTCTATTTTATTATTGGTTATCATCGTTGATCTCTTATTATGCTTACTAAGATCTACTGTAAGAACGAATCCTTTATCCGTCAAATAACGTTTATGACAACAGATTCTTATAATTTTCTATTTTATTATTGGTTATCATCGTTGATCTCTTATTATGCTTACTAAGATCTACTGTAAGAACGAATCCTTTATCCGTCAAATAACGTTTATGACAACAGATTCTTATAACTTTCTATTTTATTATTGGTTATCATCGTTGATCTCTTATTATGCTTACTAAGATCTACTGTAAGAACGAATCCTTTATCCGTCAAATAACGTTTATGACAACAGATTCTTATAATTTTCTATTTTATTATTGGTTATCATCGTTGATCTCTTATTATGCTTACTAAGATCTACTGTAAGAACGAATCCTTTATCCGTCAAATAACGTTTATGACAACAGATTCTTATAATTTTCTATTTTATTATTGGTTATCATCGTTGATCTCTTATTATGCTTACTAAGATCTACTGTAAGAACGAATCCTTTATCCGTCAAATAACGTTTATGACAACAGATTCTTATAACTTTCTATTTTATTATTGGTTATCATCGTTGATCTCTTATTATGCTTACTAAGATCTACTGTAAGAACGAATCCTTTATCCGTCAAATAACGTTTATGACAACAGATTCTTATAATTTTCTATTTTATTATTGGTTATCATCGTTGATCTCTTATTATGCTTACTAAAATCTACTGGAAGAACTAACGGCAAGTCTAAAAATAGACACTTAAATGTAGATTTGGTGTCGTCTCAAGGTTTCTCACAGCTAGCACCCACAAGGGCTCACTTTGCACTTTCATTTACTCTCATCACGCCAAAGAAAGCTATCCCATTCGGTCACTGACGCCATACAGCAACAATATTGTAATAAGATTTATGAGACAGAACTTCGCTCTCACCGTAGATCTTATTAGGAAAAAATACTTTTTTAAAATTTTTAGTTAAGCCAAAATGGTCACTGAATTAAGAGCGTTACTGATTGATATTGTTGTAAAGAAGTGGGTGCAAAGGAATAGTAGATATTACTATAGCATTTGAGCACACACACACACACGCACGCACGCACACACAGAGGGTGCGATGAATAAATTGTCGTCTAATTAATACGAAAATGAAAATAACACTAACATCTCAATTTAACAGATATATTTATCAATATTACACAAAATATCTTGAATACTAAAGAGTCAATCAGTTAAGTGCCATACGTGAAACACGCTTGGGCGATCATGTCTCGAAAGAGGCATGACTGACTGGGCAGAAGATTATCACGCAGTAGGTTGCCATTGTTTTCTGCGATAGACTGGTTGCCAGCCAAGGCTATAGAACCCAATCTGCTCTGTTATTTAACCCATAGCTGGAGGGAAGAGATGGATTAATGCCTTTCCCAAGGGTATTTGCGCGTAAGTGAATACAATGGATTCAACTGGAATTCGAACTCAGCTCCCCGGTTTCTCGTTCCGAGCCGATATCCACTGCACCACAACGCACATCAACTGTACCCCGCGTTTAATGATCAAGGTGGTTTCAATATGGGGAGCTAGGTGACCAGATGTAAGTCGTTATGGTGACGCAGAAATTGTCTAACATACATGACTAGGTCTTTTTGCATGTGTGGCATGGTGCAGACTTTGTTGCTAAATATAGGATATTTCAGCAGCCACTCTCTTGACCCAGGTTAGCACTACCTTCTCAAGTCTATGGTCGATTGAGATATAATTCCCTGTTTAGTCTGAGGCCCTCATCAACAAATTCGGGTGTTATTTTCTTATCAGAAGAATCAGAGTGAGTTTTTCAAGCTGCCGAACCTTCGTAAACACCATTAGATTCATCAAACTCTGTCCGAATCCTCTGCACTGTCCTCAGATTGACAACCAAACACTTTGCGATGTTTGTATCGGTGCTTCCGGCTAAGCAGTACAGAATGCTATTTCCAAATTCCTGGAAGAGTAAATTGCCCCATGGTGATTTTTTTCGCACAGACGATGTCGAAATGACCCGACTATATTATGTAGTCGACAAAATTAAAAAAGCAATACACATGCGCGAAATTAAAAACATAAAATAGCGACAATTTATTAATCGCATTCCTCTTTCTCTCTTTACACACACACACACACACACACACACACATATATATATATATATGTATATATACTGTTAAATATAAGAGACAGTGAATGTCTATTATGTTTAATCATGAGCCGTTCTAAACGTCGTATTTTGGCTTTAATTTCAGTTGAAAATAACGACAAAAATTGTTCAACATTTGGATAATTTTTATTAATTTGGTTCTATGCTTTCGGCTCACATGAACCATCTTATGAGGTTATTAAGACTGTAATACAGTAATATCCACCATCACCGCCGATTTTATTTTGTGTTGACATAAAACTCCGCTAGGCAACAATAACAAACGCAATTCGTAAATTTGCAATGCGGTTCTATGACGTCACACCGCGTGATAGCGCGAAATGACAACAAAAACATGTATTCAAATGGAATGTAACGTGTTATGACCGGATTTAAAGGTGATTTTATTAAGTGTGGGTTGTTTGGATTTAATGTACATTGCCTCCAATATCTGAAGGTTCTTTTTACTGTGTGTATGAGTGAGGATTATTGTATTGTTGACTAAAGTCTATCTGATAGTACCTACATGTTTATGTTTTTCTGAGAAATGTTGTTTAATTGTTCTCTGATCAGAAAGATGACATGTAAGTCTGCGGGAGAGCGTGGTTGTAGTAAAACCAACTATATATATATATATATATATATATATATATATTCTAAACATATGTTGTTAAATGTAAGAGACAATGAATGTCTATTATGTTTAATCATGAGCCGTTCTAAACGTCGTATTTTTGCTTTAATTTCAGTTGAAAATAAAGACAAAAATTCTCCAACATTTGGATAATTATTTATTGGTTTTCTTCTAAGCTTTCGGCTCACATGAGCCATCTTCAGAGAGGTTGTTTAAACTGAAATATTATAAAATCCACCATCACCGACGATTTTATTTTGTGTTGACATAAAACTCCGCTTGGTAACGGCAATAGTTACCAAAAATAATAAACGCAGTATTTAAGTTTGCGATGCGGTTTTATGACGTCACACCGCGGGATAGCGCGAAATGACAACAAAACCATAGAGTCAAATGCAATGTAATATGTTATTTCCTGTTTTAAAGTTGATTTTATTGAGTGTTGGTTGTTTCGATTTGATGTACATGGCCTCCAATATCTGCAGGTTCCTCTTACTGTGTGTATGAGTAAGGATCACCGTATTGTTGACCAAAATCTGTCTTATATTACCTACATGTTTATGTTTTTCAGAGAAATGTTGTTTAATAGTACTCTGATCAGAAAGATGACATGTAAGTCTACAGGAGAGCGTGGTTGTAGTAAAACCAATATATGTACTAGGTTTTTGATTAGTATCAGAGATGCAATCTCTGAATGGGCATGTAAATTGGTACACTACATTGTTTTTTTGTAGAGAATTTAGTTTAGTGCTTGTTGGGTTATTATAGACTATGAGGTCAATTGTTTTAAACTTTTTATAATATATAATGAGTTTAATTTGATTATTACTTTCCACTGGTTTAACATTTCTACGTATTATGTTTTTGAGAGTTTTTTCATCTTGTTTATAATTATTATGCATTTGGTTGCAATAGTATAAGTTAATAGTGTTATGTTTATTTTGATGTAAACCATTATTATTAATATTATAATTATTGTTATAGCTATTGTTAATTTTGTTGAGATACATTTTAATTTGTTGATCAATAACGGAGTTAGGAAATCCATTATTGACTAGTGTGTGCTGAATGTTGTGTAATTCTTTATAAAATATAGATTTGGAAGAAGATATCATTTGTGCGCGTTGAAGTAAGTTTTTATAACAGCTAACTTATATCGTTGGGGGCATTCACTATTATAATTATGCTAGTTTATTTATGCTATAATAGTGGATGCCCCAGAGAGAGAGAGAGAGAGAGAGAGAGAGAGAGAGAGAGAGAGAGAGAGAGAGAGAGAGAGAGAGAGAGAGAGAGAGAGAGAGACTCAATAAACAGAAAGAACAATGGACAAGAAATATTAAAAAACGAAGTGGAAGCTGCCCTGACCAAATTGAACAGAAACAAAGAAGCAGGACCAGACGGTATTGAGTGAGCCACATAGCAAAACTCATCATCCGGATTGTGATGAACAGAGAACGTAGCAGAAGCGGATAAAAGACAGATAGGACAAGAACAGTGCAGGTTCGTCAAAGACGGCGGAACCATGAACGTGATATTTATTCTTAAAATATTACCAGAAAGAGAAATACAAATTCAGAAGGATGTACCTGTGTTTTATAGACTACGCAAAGGCGTTCAACAAAGTAGGTTACGCTACAATGAATTGTTAGAGATAATCACAACCTCGACATATTGGAGAACGACATTAGAATTATCAAGAACGTATACTGGCCGCAAACCACCTAAATATAAACAGGAAATGAATTCAGCGGATATACAAAATAGAAAGGTGTGTAAGACAAGAATTACCCCTAACGAGTGTCTTCTTAACGGATCTATTCAACCTGTACAGCGAAACAGTTCTGAGAGAGCTAGAAACCTGTCAGGATTCATCAGTAGCGGACACAATCTCAACAATATAAGATATACAGATGAAATATTGTTAATAGCAGACACAGAAAGAAAAATACTGGATCTTCTACAGAGGGTAGCAAGGAAAAGCGAGAAGAAAGGACTATTCAAGAAAACTGAATGCATGGTCACCAGCAAAAAAGATGACCCCAAAATGTCAACTACAGGTCGGGGATTCGAAAATCAAACAGGTGCAGAAATTTAAATATCTAGGAAGTGTTCTGACAGAGGCTAGAAAATGCAACACTAAGATCCAAAGACTGGGAGATCTGAATGCGAAGATTGGCCAAGGAAAAGAAGGTGAAACGGTCGGCCACTTCGGACCAAGACACCGCAATGGCTGCGGAGATATATGGATCCAATGATGCACAGCGAATGATTAGATAATAACCAACACCTGGTTCCAAAAGCACCCAAGAAGACTATGGACATGGAGAAGTCCAGGAGGACAAACTAAAAATCAAATTGACTACATTACTATCAACAAGAGATTCAGAAATGCAGTCCTTCACTGCAAAGCCTACCCAAGTGCGGACTGCGGAAGTGACCATATGCCAGTCGTATGCAAACTAAGGATAAAACTAAGAAGATTAAAGAAACCAAACACAGCGCTAATACTACGGTACAATAGACTCATGAATGATCCTAACCTACAGGAAATTTATACGGAGTGCGTGAAAGGCGATGTACGAAGGACAGATTGTAAAAATATGACGCACTCAGAGCGGCTCTAGTGACATCAGCGAATGACATCATTCCTAAGGAAAAAGCACACCAGACGAAAAACGAGTGGATCATCGAAGAGATTCATGGCCCGAGGCGAAAGTGACAGGAACCGGTGCCAAGATATGGAACCGAATATAAGAGACTACACAAAGAAATATGTAGCAAATTTAGACAGGCACAAAGAAATACGTAGCAAATATATATATATATATATATATATATATATATATATATATATATATATATATATGGCTGTAAATTTGTCTTTGAACACGTCTCCAAAAACCCACCGAGAATAAACGCGGAGGGGAAAAAATGGAAACAAAAAAAGAAACGAACTAAGCACTTGAACATTAGTCAAAGTACTAGTTGAAAGAAAAAAAAACCTCGAGACGAGTAACCTAACACGTAAAGCGCTCAATACACTAGTAATGCAAACAAGTAAGGAACTAACCTAGAGAGCCAACGAACCTACCAAGGTTTCACCAAATTGGATCTTCAGGGAAAATTGGCCAACTTTCCCTGAAGATCCAATTTGGTGAAACCTTGGTAGGTTCGTTGACTCTCTAGGTTAATTACTTACCTATATATATATATATATATATATATATATATATATATATAACAGAACAATATAGACGCAACATGCACGTAACACAACAGCAAAGGTTACACACACACGCAATCAGTAACAATAACCACACACACACACTTCTTCTTCCCTTATAACAAACCGCTAACCAGGCTAAAGCACATACGCACACACACACACAGATAAATAAAATAAGGTAGATTTAATTACAATACTACACATCGCTTATACACACAGAAAAAAATATTTACAATAACCACGCAAACACATTTTCTCCCTCCCCCGGGTTGTAGTAGCAGAGGTGCGCATAACAAACCACGTACCAGGACAGAACACGCACACACACACAGAGATATATATACAAAATAAAGTAGATTCAATTACAGCACACACAACGAGCAAACACCACCAGATAAATCAGACAGATAAGACAACAGCAATGAAACTGATATTCTTTGACCCGGTCAAAGTCATATCAACTCCCAGATCCTACGATCTGATTCCATCAGACCAATAAAACCCCAACTTGACACACACACACACACACACACACACACACACACACACACACACACACACACACACACACCACACACCATTAGACCATAAAAAAGACCCCAACTAGAACACACACAGATGCACACTCGCACACACACACACGCACACATACATACACGCACACACGTATAGCAGCAGTGGATGAAGCCAGACATTTATAGATGGGCAGCTAAAAAACACGGACATTCTGAGGATTTCTCTGCCATTCTGATGATGAGATTATAGTCTCGAAATATCAATATAATAATAAACAGGTCATACAAACACCTCTCGATCTTCCTTTATTTCACTCAACGCATTGTGACAGCCTTCAAGAAATAACACACACACACACACACACACACACACACACACACACACACACACACACACACACACACACACACATATATATATATTACTAAGGTCTGTATAGACAGACACAACGTTCTGATGGTAATTAAGTTAAATTGGTTAATTGAACGACATATCAACGCTGGCTTGGTTATTTAATGTTGAATGTTTTAATTACACTTGAATTCAAAGGTAAACATTGGTCGGGTTTATACTCCTAGACAGCTTTTCTCCCCAGAATTGTTAATTTGTAAGCTATACTTCCGTGTAGATGCTACTCTACTTCATCCACAGCTGACGAAAGAAGGAATAAAATTATGCTTTCTCCAAATGTATTAGCGTGGTTATCCACACTACAACATCTCTACCATGGCTACACTGTCGATTTTTACATGGAAAATGTTCTGAGGAGGTATATTCCCTAGTTTCACTGCTTTACAGATAAGACCAGCCACGCCATGTACACAGCAGCAAACCATCTTCATTCCCTTCCTATTCGTAAGAGAGAAGTTAAAAAAGCCGCTACTTTACGAAACAGACGCCTGAGAAGATGCTTCGAAGGTTCGGCTGAGTGGAGAGGACTTGATGAATTGCTCTTTTAGACACAGATGGCAGGGCAAAGAACGCTGTTCTCTATAAGACAATGATCTCAAGCAGCAAAAAACAAAGATCACACAGAAAAAGAGAGACAGAAAACAAATCGCCTGACCTCCACGCGAAAAGTAAGACACGCCCGTAAGACCGTTCGTCTCCCTCAACAACTCTGACTTCGCCTCATCCCTGCCTTGCTCTTCTAAAGCAGATTACAACCAGAATAGAATTTGCCGACTGACTGCTACAATCAGGCTTCATGGTTTTATTTCGTGGGTAACGATCTGGCTAAAGGGTTATTTTTTAAAGTCGCAAGCGTTTGAATGAAAAAAAAAAAAACTGACGCCCGGGAACGAACCTTGGGTCATGTTACAATTCAGTCAGTTAAGTGCCATACGTGATATACGCTTGGGCGATTATGTCTTGAATGAGTCATAACTTTGCACACAAAACTCACGAAATTTCACACCTCGATGTGAAATATTTCTGGCAAATAGCAAATTAGAAAACATCTATAAAAAACAAAAATTCAAATAATCTTTAATTAAAAAAATATCAAATTCCTTTTACGGACCCTTTTTGCGAGCCGACGCGAAGTTTGTCGTCCAATAGAAAGCCCAGAATTATATCCGGGTGTGAATTCTCAAATGACCTGTTTGGAGCCCAAGAAAACGAAATAAAAGGACGAGATGAGAAGACGGTCACAGTAGAAAATATACGAGCATAATTAACACGTCCCTTGAATTCAAAATGGATGGTAACTGAAGCCGCTGAGTGCATTATGATAAAATGTGGGCTTTCGAAATCTGTCAGTTCACGTTACTGTCATTGCCGAAACTACTGTCCCAGAATGCCTTGCTTACAAAACAGGGGATGTGACTAAAGCCCTATTTTTCACCCATCCTGTCAAAGGAGGTTAACTTATCTTAATATTTTTGTTAAAGCCGACCGTGCTCTAACATAAAGGTATCTAGAAAACAGAATCAAGCCGCTACCCAACGGCCATACTTACCTTGCATCGAATTTCTTGGATAAAAATTAATATATAACATTTGGTTTAGGGAGCGGTAAAAATACTAAGCTCCAACGATAATCCTACAGTGACATTAGTGTCAGCTCATATCTTGCTACGAACTCCCAGCAAAGCGTCACTGAAAGCGCTTCGACGATTATCTGTCTTGGCAAAGAATGTCAGCTTAATTGAATGGACCGAACAAGAAACAGGTTAAACGATCCTGACAAAGGAGGTCAGTGAGGGGGTGTCAGAGACTGAATTTATGAATAATCATTTTTTAGACAGAGCTCACAAGACAAAGACGACCTGACATCTATAGGACAGTCGCTCCTAGAGCAGGAAGTCATCAAGAGGTTCAGAGAGGAACAAGAGACCGCTTAGCCGAGACGCAAAATGGCAACCTGACACGCCAGGTAGACGGCTGCCCCGCTCGTCCACAGCAGGAGGTTTCATCCAGAATAGAATTTGCTGACTGACTGCTACAATTTCGTGTTAAAGTTATACTTTGTGTGTAACGATTTGGCTAAATAGTTATTTTTCTAAGCCACAAGCGTTTGACTGGAAAAAGCTCCACCCTGAGAATGAAGCTGGCGTTTGATTTGAGTTGCAACTCTGAATCTTTCTGTTCTACAAATCACAAGAACATAACTGAAAAAAGTAAAAGAAAGAAATAGCAAAGAAGAAAGGAAGAGTATACTTACTTGACTCTATGAGTTTTTGAAAACTCTTGAAAAGCAGACCGCCATATTCTGGTTCTTTTTCAATAAACTCCTCTTCAGACATGTTGCACAATTGGACGCCGGTCACACTCTGAAACGCTTCGCCGCGCAGGCGACCAAGGTCGACTCCTTCTTTCTCAACGGAGCTGTAGAGCCAGTCAAGCACGTCATCGGTGGACCACTGACGAGGGTGCTTAGAGGCCCATTTATACATAGATAAGTCAAAAACTGCATTCTTTAAACCTGGAAAAGAAACAAAAAAAAAAAAAGAAGAATGTATGGATATCCATTGACAAAGAAACAAGGTTTGCTTAGCACACAACAGTTAAATAGAAAAAAATACACAGGAAAATACTTTATTGCGACAATTTTAGTTTGTTTAGTACTTTTTTCTTTTATGTGCCATATCCATTCGGGATGTAGACGGTCATAGCTCTTCACAGTTTCCTGTTCTTTGTAAGCAAAGTAAAGTTTATTCTTACTATTGATAGTTATTCTAATATAATTATTATATAAGTATAATTATATTTTTTTATAATCATATCGCCCCAAGCAAGGCAGTTTACTGCCACTGGCGTGCAGGGGGTTACATAGGAGGAAAGTTATGAGAAAAAGTAATAGGTTATAGGGGTTGTCAGGAAGGATTAAGAAAAGAATGAGAATACTGATGCGAGTGGAGTGGATGGAGAAAGGAGCATGAGAGAGAGAGAGAGAGAGAGAGAGAGAGAGAGAGAGAGAGAGAGGATGCAGGTTAGTGGGATAGAAGATGACTATTGACTTTACATTTAAATTCTTGGAGATTGTAGGTGTCGGGGAAGCAAGTAAACGGAAGGGAATTCCACAGGCGGGAAGTACGAGAAAAGAAGCTGCTGGAGTAGAATTTGCGTTTACATTTCATTGGTTTCACAGTAAAAGGGTGGGACCTAGTTGCTAATCTTGTGGCTCGAGTAAATTCATATATAGGGGGAACCAATGAGTTAAGTTGATCGGAGTAGAGGCCGTGAAAGTATTTGTAGAAGAGACACATTTATGCCACATTGCGCCGGTGAGAAAGTGACTGTATCTGAGTTGCCAAGTTGGGATCTATCACATTACAGATTCTCCGTTGGATTTTGTCAAGGACCCCTAGATGGATAGTAGGAGCAACCGACTAGATAAGGCAGGAGTATTCAATGCACGGGAGGATGGTAGATTTGTTTCCATTTTCTCTAAAACTTTCTCGTTACTCAAATTTTCAGTCCATCGTATTCTCAGCATTCTTCCGTAGAAAGTACATTTTGGTTATTTCAGTCTCTTTTCATGTGAGCAGATTGTACAGAATGCATTCCAATATAGATGGACCTATATTATATATTAGTTCAGTGCTTTTTGGAACTTAATATTCTTGTCTGTTAAGACTGTGCTTAGATTTTGGAAGGCATAATTCACTGTCCTGATGTACCTTCGGATTTCTGGTTCACGTTTTTTGGCCCCTGTTAAAACACTAAATCGATATTTAATTCTTTGTACTTGCTTGATTCTCGCGTCTCCGATTCGCTGTTCGTCGCTTAGGCAGTTTCTTTTACTGACAACCATAAATTCTGTCTTCCTACAATTAATAGTAAATCCTTTGTTTTGGTTTTTTTTACTACCTCCAATTCGAAGTTCGCTTGGGCAGTTCCTTTTACAGACAACGAAATTCTGTCTTCTTACAATTGATAGTTAGTCTTTCCTTGCTTTTCTGTACAACCTCAAATTCTCAGTCCGCATGGTGACAACTAATAATTCTATTTCCTAACTATTGATAATTAATCCTTTCTTCTTGCTTTTGTTTACTGTCTCCAATACGTAGAATGGACAGTTTCTTTTACTGACGACCATAAATTCTGTCGTCTAACTATTGATAGTTATTCCTTTCTTCTTGCTTTTCTTTATTGTCTCCAATTCACAACATGGACAGTTTCTCATACTGACAAATATAAATTCTGTCTTCTTACTATTGATAGTTATTCCTTTCTTCTTGCTTTTCTTTATTGTTTCCAATTCACAACATGGACAGTTTCTTATACTGACAAATATAAATTCTGTCTTCTTACTATTGATAGTTATTCCTTTCTTCTTGCTTTTCTTTATTGTTTCCAATTCGCAACATGGACAGTTTCATATACTGACAAATATAAATTCTGTCTTCTTACTATTGATAGTTATTCCTTTCTTCTTGCTTTTCTTTATTGTCTCCAATTCGCAACATGAACAGTTTCTTATACTGACAAATATAAATTCTGTCTTCTTACTATTGATAGTTATTCCTTTCTTCTTGCTTTTCTTTATTGTCTCCAATTCGCAACATGAACAGTTTCTTATACTGACAAATATAAATTCTGTCCTCTAACGATTGATAGTTATTCCTTTCTTCTTGCTTTTCTTTATTGTCTCCAATTCCCAACATGAACAGTTTCTTATACTGACAAATATAAATTCTGTCCTCTAACGATTGATAGTTATTCCTTTCTTCTTGCTTTTCTTTATTGTTTCCAATTCACAACATGGACAGTTTCTTATACTGACAACCATAAATTCTGTCTTTTACAATAGATAATCCTTTCTTCTTGCTTTTCTTTAGTACCTTCAATTCGCAGTTCGCAGTTTGTGCAGTTCGTTTTATTGACTACAATAATTCTGTCTTCTTACAATTGATAGTTAGTCCCTTCTTCTTGCCTTTTTTTACTACCACCAATTCACAGTTCGCAACTTGGGCAGTTTTCTTTGATGACAACAATAAATTTTGTTTTCTTATTTTTCTTCTAGCTCGCAGTTAGCATTTTGGGCAGTTCCCTTCACTTGCAACCATAAATTCTGTCTTTTTACAATAGATAGTTAATCCATTTTTACAATAGATAGTTAATTTTTCCATTTTTACAATAGATAGTTAATCCATTTTTACAATAGATAGTTTATCCATTTTTACAATAGATAGTTTAATCCATTTTTACAATAGATAGTTAATCCATTTTTACAATAGATAGTTTATCCATTTTTACAATAGATAGTTAATCCATTTTTACAATAGATAGTTAATCCATTTTACAATAGATAGTTTATCCATTTTTACAATAGATAGGTAATCCATTTTTACAATAGATAGTTAATCCATTTTTACAATAGATAGTTAATCCATTTTTACAATAGATAGTTAATCCATTTTTACAATAGACAGTTAATCCATTTTTACAATAGATAGTTAATCCATTTTTTCTTGCTTTTCTTTACTTCCTCCATAATTCGTACTTCGCATTTTGAACCGCTCCTTTTACGAACAACCATAATAACTGTCTTCTTACGAATGATGGTTAGTCCTTTCTTCTGGCTTTCTTTCACTATATTCTTCAATGTAATCGATCCTAACTTTGTAACCAACCTTCCACCATTTTCTCATCGACATGATGTGGCTTCCCTTTTTTCTACAAGTATTTTCATGGCTATTGTTCTGACACGTTTTCTTTCCTGTTGTCACATTTATTTACGCGTGCTACTAGATTGGCATCAAGGTTTTTGCCTTTGTAATAGCTAAATGTAATCGACTCTTCTACACTGTTAGTTTCTTTTCTCGCACTTCTCGCCTGTGTAACTCCCTTCCGTTTGCCCCTTACCCTGATAGATAGAATCTCCAAAAGTTTAAATACAACGTCAATTGCCATCTTCTATCTCCTTGATTGCCATCCATCTTTTATCCTTTTCATCGACATCCCCTAGACCTTGTTTTTTTCTCTCACTGTAACTCCCTGCGCAATAGTGGCAGTCCTTCCTTGCTTGGGGAGAAATGATTAAATAAAAAAAAGAGTTCCTGTAGTTCCCTTTCTATATCTGCTATCAACACCATGTCACCTGCATATTTAATTAATTACGAATGCGGGTCCGACTTCTACACCTTTTTCATCTCAAATTAATCTTCCGACCGCTCAAATTAATCTTCCGCTTAGTCAAATTTATTTTCAACCCAGTCAAATTAATTTTTCGATGACTCAAATTAATCTTCCGTGCAGTCAAATTAACCTTCTGACCACTCGAATTAATCTTCTGACCACTCAAATAATATTCCGCTCAGTCAAATTAATCTTCCACCCAGTCAAATTAATTTTCCGATGACTCAAATTAATCTTCCGTCCAGTCAAATTAATCTTCCGACTAGTCAATTTATTCTTCCGACCATTGAAATTAATCTTCCACCCAGCCAGGGTGAAAGATTAATTTGACTGGGTAGAAGATTAATTTGAGTGGTCAGAAGATTAATTTGACAGGAAAAAGGTGTAGTTATCTCAGAATCGTCTTAATGAATAACAATGAATAAGTCCGGTGAAAAGGCACATCTTACGCCTCTTTCTATTTTTGCGTATTTACTGAATCATATCTTACATTTTTATCCGTATACAAGAGAATTACTCTCAGTAAAAGTTCTGGACTGTTCTCATATTTTTCATAAATAAATCAAGCTCAGCTGTCAGTTCAAACAGTTCTTTGTGACGTAGTTTATCAAAAGGCTTCTGCATAATTTATAAAACACAGGTACACATCTTTCTGAATTGGTATTACTCTTTCTGTATCGTTTTGAGCATACATTTTTCCATTCCTTGTTCTGGCGTCTTTAACTAAACTGCTGTTTTGCTCTGATATCATTTTAATCATAAATTGCACATTTCCTTCCGATATCATTCTAAGCATAAATTTCACATTTCTTTCTGATATCATTTTGAACATAAAGTTTACATTCCTTGTTCCGGCGTCTTTAACTAAACTGCTTTGTTTTTGCTCTGATATATTCTGTGCATAAACTTCACATGACTTTTTGATATCATTTTGAACGTAAATTTAACATTTCTTTCCGATATCATTCTGAGCATAAATTCCACATTTTTTTCTGATATTATTCTGAGCATAAATTTTACATTCCTTGTTTCAGCGTCTTTAACTAAACTGCTCTGTTTTTGCTCTGATGTCATTCTGAACATAAATATCACGTTACTTTCTGATATAATTTTGAGCATAAATTTTACATTTCATTCTTATATCGTTATGGGAATAAATTTCACATTCCTTGTTTTTATGTTTCTAACTAAACCGTTCTGTATTTGCTCTCATATTCTTCTGAGCATAAATTTCACATTTGTTTCTGATATTCTGAGCATAAATTTCACATTTCTTTTTGATATTATTTTGAACATAAATTTTACATTCCTCACTCCGGCATCTTTAACTAAAATTGCTTGTTTTTGCTCTGAGGTCATTTTGAGCATAATTTTCACGTTACTTCCTGATATCATTTTGAGCATAAATGTCACATTTCATTCTTATATCTTAATGAGAATAAATTTTGCATTACTTGTTTCTATGTTTCTAACTAGAACGTTCTGTATTTGCTCTGATATCCTTCTGAGCATAAATTTCACAATTGTTTCTGATATCCTTCTGAGCACAAATTTTGCATTCTTTGTTTCGGTGTCTTTAACTAAGCCGATCTATTTTTGCTCTGATACCATTTTGAGCATAAATTTCACATTTCTTTCTGATATAACTCTGAGCATAAATGTCACATTTAATTCTTATATCATCCTGAGTATAAATTTTACTTTCTTTGTTCTTGTGTCTTTAACTAAGCTGTCTTGATTTTGCTTCTGAGCTTAAATTTCACATTTTTTCTTATATAATTCTGAGAATAAAAATGTAATATTTCATTCTGAATATAACTTTCACATTAGATGTTCCGATGTCTTTAAATAAACTGCTCTGTTTTTGCTCTTATTTCTTATTTTTCATTGTAAAAGTAATAAAAATTCCATGAGAGGAAATATCGTTTCATAAAATTTAGAAAATGGTAATAAAATTTAAAATGGAATAAAAAAAGAAGAACAGAAAGCCGACTGAAGTTTAAGTTTATTTAATTAAGTGAAATATCAAAAGCTGTCGGGTTATTTAATGTCTAGTATAAGTTTTATGAGACAAAAATTACAATGAGTTAACAGATCGCCAAACAAAGGTCGGATTGAAACTAGAATATAAAAGCAGATACAGGTTTATGGTAGAGTCAAAATGGTTGTCACAGGTTGGGCTTAGAGTAAAAAAGGTTGACATCGGTTGGGTTTACACAAGAATCAACAAGGTAAATATGTGTCCTGTCTTCACTAGAGTCAAAACAGTAGACATAAGTACGCACTTATCAAACAACTGAACAAGGATTGGTTTTTACCAAGAAGAAATATAGGCATTAGTTCGCTTTAAAATAGAGTAAAAAATAAGAAATTTCTTACTTAAAATATTGCATTCAAATGTTTTTAAAAATTTTTTCTTCACTAGAATATCTTGTCCTTTACTTTTCCAAGTTTAATAACTTATTTTGTTCTTTTCCAGGTTTAACATAATCTTAAGAATATTATTTTTCATGCGCGCATTTTTCCATGTAATCCATGATTGTTCCAGGCATTGTTTTTAATTTAATATAAATTTAATGCTGAAAATCACATTTAAAAAATATTAAAAAGAAAAAAAATTATATGCGATTGATTAAAAAAAATGATTATTTATAATTAATTCTGATAATCAATTCTGATAAAATATTAAGTGTAAAGCAAAGTTTGATTTACAAAAACGATAAAAGATATCATCAGAATTTAAATGTTGAAAACCGCAGGGAAAATATTAAACAGAAAAATGTTATAAAAGATTTATTATTAGAAGTGTTAGTCACTCACTCACTAATGTACTTATGTACTTTGTCACTCACTCACTCACTAATGTAATTATGTATTTTTTTCCTGTGTCTTTAACCAAGCTGTCTTGATTTTGCTTATGAGCATAAATTTTAAAATTTTTCTGATATAATTCTGAGCAAAAAATGTAATATTTCATTCTAAATAATTCTGGGTCTAACTTTCACATTAGATGTTTCGGTGTCTTTAAATAAACTGCACTGTTTTTCTCTTATTTCTTATTTTTCATTGTAAAAGTAATACAATTTCCATGAGAGGAAATACCGTTTCATAAAATTTAGAAAATGGTAATAAAATTCAAGATGAATAAAAAAAGGAAGAATGGAAAACCGAGTGAAGTTTAAGTTTATTTAATTTAGTGACATCAAATGCTGTCGGGTTATAATTTTGAGCATAAATTTTACATTTCATTCTTATATCGTTATGAGAATAAATTTCACATTCCTTGTTTCTGTGTTTATAACTAATCCGTTCCTTTTCGGATTTCACATATTTTGAAAGACTTTAATATTTCTGGTCCTTCCATATTTGTGTGCATTGGGAACTGTTCTCTTTTGTCGCAGAAGAGTTTTCTGATATATTTGTTTCATTTTTGAATTATTTTCTTTTTCTGTTATTAGCGTTTCTTCTTTTGATCTGATTCATTCTCTGCTATGAGCATATGTTATATTCTACTATTTCTTTTATTCTGTGTCCCTCTGGAATTTTGCTGCTAGAGGCCAACTGTTTATAGAGAACAGCGTTCTTTGTCTTGTCCGCTCCACTGATGGTCATTTAACATGGTTCCTGTGAAGTTTACTTCAGCTGATAATCGTCAAGATAATTGTCGAAACAATTTCTGTAACATATTCGAGATGTTTACCTTTAACAAGATATCGTCTGACACTGATATACCTACAACGATCACGTAGCTGAACTGCTTTAAAAAAAAACTTCGAAGCGTTTATAGGCGAGACCTTTCAGCGATTCTTTTTCATTATCTGTAAATTGCTATGCCTTTTGGAGAATAAAAACAGTGAATCCATTTCCCGTTACCTTCGCGATTTCAAATGAGAATTAAAGCTTTTCTTAGACTGTCTACCAAATCAACGGTATTATTCAATCCATAGCTGATGAATAGAAGATATTTCTTGTACTAAAGTACAAGTCCTGAGAGACAGTCAATGTAGAGGGTTATTAAATTAAAGTTTTGTATGGATGTAGAAGGAAAAAGGGAAAGTAAACGTATATTGATAGGATACGTACGATAAGTAGGTTTTTTTTTTTAAAGAGAAGCAAGTCGCAAAAGGTGAGATCTGGGGAATACAATGGTTTTCGGACCTTGGGAATGTTGTGTTTGGCCAAAAACTGCTGCATATACCATGGTTACTGATAGAAACTCTGTGTTGAAGTGAGATGACCACACTCTACACACTTCCTTCCAAGAACTGCTATAAACAATACAAACGAGCGAGACTGCTATCTATTAACGATCACAGACAATCGCTTCTACCCACCAATAGCATGGATCAGGCTAGTCTCCCTGAAAGTAAAACACTGCGCCTTCTCGGGTTAACTCCCACAACAGACCTGAAGTGGAACAACTACACCGAATCCATAGCTAAATCCGCTGCTAAGATGGTCGGTTCTCTGTGTAGGGCCAGGAAGTTTTTCCTGTCTGAAACCATCCTGCGCATATATAAATCTACAATGTGCCCGTGCATTGAATATTGCTGCCATATCTGGTCGGTCACCCGTACTATCCACCTAGGGGTAATTGACGAAATCCAACGGAGAATCTGTAATGTGATCGATCCCGACTTGGTAGCTCAGATACAGTCACTTTCTCACCGGCGTAATGTGGCTTCCCTATGTCTCTTCTACAAATACTTCCACGGCCTCTACTCCGATCAACTTAACTCATTGGTTCCCCCTATATATGAATTTACCCGAGCCACAAGATTAGCAACTAGGTCCCACCCTTTTACTGTGAAACCAATGAAATGTAAACGCAAATTCTACTCCAGCAGCTTCTTTTCTCGCACTTCCCGCCTTTGGAATTCTCTTCCGTTTACTTGCTTCCCCGATACCTACAATCTCTAAGAATTTAAATGTAAAGTCAATAGTCATCTCCTATCTCACTAACCTGCATCCTCTCTCTCATGCTCCTTTCTCCGTCCACTCCACTCTCATCAGTATTCTTATCCTTCTCTTACTCACTTTCTGACAGCCCCTGTAATCTGTCACTCTTTCTCATAACTTTTCTCCTATGTAGCCCCCTGCACACTAGTGGCAGTAAAATGCCTTGCTTGGGGCGATATGATTATAAAATAAATATATATATATATATATATATATATATATATATATATATATATATATATATATATATATATCCAGGATTAGGAGACATAATAACTGTGAGTTCAATCCCTTGGTTGGGTAGTATGTACTTAGACTCAGTGGGAATGGGGGGAGAATTAGTACTAAATAAAGATCCAAACGGGATATCCCTAGACATGGGTTGTTGAAGGAGAACAGTCTACCTCCGTCGATTCAAAGTGCGTGTTATATACTGTGAAACGTGATAAATAATTACCGCTAAAGTGACGTGATGTCACAAAATAAGAACGTGTGTAACTGGGATGACATTGTAACCTGATCGTTCTCGCTGCAGAATAAGAGAAGCTTGTGCGTACTATTGAAGTAATGTGCACTTGCCGGACAAAAACAAAAAAAAAAACAAAAAAAAGCATGAAAACAATATCGGTGAACAGTTACACTGTTTTCTAAATGTAAGGAGAAAGTTCAATAAAGTATACTCCCGCGTGGATGCTTTCCCGATAACAACAATCTCAGTTTTTCTCTCAATTTCTGGAATGAGGTCTTACTATTGTTCAGTAGGACAATAGTATAGCAGATTAAAGCGTCCGATTGTACATCTTATGACATGTGATTGTGAGTTCAATCCCTAGGTTGGGCAGTGTGTACTTTCACTCAGTGGGGTGGAGGCATTAACTGAGCAGTAATAAAAGTAAGAACTAGATCAGTTATCCATAGACATGGGCAATGGAAAGAGAACAGACTTACCTCATACACTGAATAAATGATTCAGTTCAGAATTCTCTGTAGGCTACACAGATCGGTATGTATCTGATGAAGGCCGGAGAGTGCAACGGCCGGAACGTTGTCATAACAACAATAAATATTAGAATGTGCGTTGTGGTGCAGTGTTTATCGGCTCGGAATGAGAAATCAGAGAGCTGAGTTCAAATTCTAGATAATTCTTGGGAACGGTATGCATTTATCGCCTCTCTCTCCAGCTATGGGCTAAATAAAAGAACAAATTGGGTTCTATAGCCTTGGTTGGCAAGCAGTCTATCGTAGAAAGTAATGGCAACCTACTGCGGGAAAATTTTCTGCCCATTCAGTCATGTCTCTTTCGAGACATGATCGCCCAAGCGTGTATCACGTACGGCACTTACGTGATACACGCTTGGGTGATTATGTTTCGAAAGAGACATGACTGACTGGGCAGAAGATTATCCCGCAATAGGTTACCATTACTTTCTGCGGCCAACCAAGGCTATAGAACCCAATCTATCTTGTTATTTAACCCATAACTGGAGGAAAGAGACGGATTAATAACTTTCCCAAGGGTGTTTGCGCGTAAGTGAATGCAAGGACTTTAACTGGAATTCGAACTCGGCTCCCTGATTTCTCGTTCCGAGTCGATATCCACTGCACCACAACGCAGATCCTGATCGATTTAAATAAGGAAGAGAATAAGAAAGAGATGAAGACAGTGTCAGAGAAGAAAGAGAAACAGGAGAAGGATGGAGAAGGAGGTGGAATTAGGAAGAGGAGAATGGAGGCGGAGGAAGATGGCAGAGAAGGAGGAAAAGATGGAGACTAACAGCGAAAGAAGAAATGATTCAGGAACATGTTATGTCTAATAAAGCAGGAATAGTCAGTTATTAATAAATCACTCACTCGTATTTGTACCGATGCTGGTGGATGATGATTCGTTGTCCGTGTTATGCTGATTTTGAAACGAACTGAAAATATTCTGTATTGCTGCGGGTTGCTCGCTTGTCGATATGTTTTCAACTGAATGCGACTGAGAGTATGCTGGCTGTGGGTGTGTGTGAACTGTGGGGCTTTGGTCTTTGGTTGCAGTAGATGGGTCCAAGTCGAATAACGTCTTCTGCAGTGGCTGGTCGGTAATCTGGTCGTCTGTGTGGAAAATATCGCGCAAGAATTCGTAAGATAGTTCGTCATTCTCGAGAAGGCTAGTCAAATCCTGTAGATCTGAGTCACTAAACTTTTCGGTGTCAGGTTCACAACTCTGAAAGCGTTTAAGAATAAATGGGTCACTGTTGATTCACAAGATGGCAAGGTTAATAACGAATAGGGAGTTTAGAACCAACTGACCAAAGAACGCGTCTTTATTAATTTTTTACACGCTAACAATTAGCACCAGAAGCAAATACATGTTTTTTTCTTAATAGGAAGAACAATTTAACCAAGGTTTTTGAGCGGTGCTAAAATAGTCTCATTCCGACTAAGTTCTTCGAAAAAAAAAACCCCAAAAAACCGTTTGATCTTTTGATCAGATTTTGAGTTATTTTTTGTAATCATTTTTCCCCAAGCAAAACAAGACCACCAATGTTGCGCAGGGGGTTATAGTGAGAAAAATTAATCAAACAAAAAGCAAAAAAAACCCCAAAAAAAAAACAAACAAAAAACAAAAACAAACAAACAAACAAACAAAAAAAAAAACAAGAAAAAACAACAAGAAAAATCTAAAAAAACAAAAACAAAAACAAAACAAGGTACAAGAGTGTCAAAGAAAGGATAAGAAATATATGGGATCCGAGAAGATAAAAGGTGACAATTGACGTTGCATTTAAACTTTTTGTAGCTATCAAGGAAGTAAGTAAACGGAAGGGCGTTCCACAGACGAGAAGCGCGAGAGAAAAAACTGTTAAAATAGAGGTTACATTTTACTATTTCAACGGTAAATGAGTGGGATATGATGCTCAACCGATATTTTTTAAGCACTCTATATGCGTTGTGGTGCAATGGATATCGACTCGGAACGACAACTTGAAGTGCCAAGTTCGAATTCCAGTTGAATTTTTCGCATTCACTTACGCAAAAATACCCTTGGGAAAGGTATTAATCCGTCTCCTTCCTCCAGTTATGGATTAAATAACAGGAAAGATTGGGTTTTATAGTCTTGGCTGGCAACCAGTCTACCGTAGAAAGCAAAGGCAAACTACTGCGGGATAATCTTCTTTCTAGTCAGTCATGTCGCTTTCGAGACATGATCGCCCAAAGCGTGTATCAAGTATGGCATCTGACTAAAAAAAAATCAGAGTTTGAGCCTCCTTATATGCATGGATATATATATCTATATAAGTTCGAAGACACACTGTTAATGACTGAAACTGAAGATGGGACCTAAATCAGTATATACTGTCTTATAATTACATAGTTACTTACGATAAAGTCTTATTTATGAACCAGAGTTATGTTGATGACGTAGCTGTTGATAATTGAGATAAGAATGATCTTGAACAAAACATAAACATCCAAGTGTTCGAAGAAATAAGATTCAAAATAAACCTTTCCAAAACAGAAGCAATAATCTGGGATTGGAATGACGAGGCGCACCCTGAATCCCTTATAAAAATCAGGATGTAAAATTAGTAACTTCTTCTTCTTCTTCTATGTGCCCTGTCCCTTCAGGACGTAGGCGATCATGGCTCTCCACGTCTCCCTATCCCTTGTGGCTCTTAGTATGTTTGCTCCTGTTGCTCTTGGCAACCCCCGTTCCGTCATCCACCTGATCAGGCCCTGCAAATATGTTATCCGCTGCCTTCCTCTGTCTCTCCTTCCTTCTATCTGTCAGTAACTACTAAACACTTAAACTACCTCGGTGGATGGATTAGTTATTACAAATTTAGTTTAGGCGATGAGGAAATAGAACATGTTAGGGATAGTTTTGCTAACAGAGCAATTTTCTACAAATCATTAAGTTAAAAATTTGAGTCATGTTCTTTAATAGCCTGGTCAGATCAAGGCATTCGTATGAACATATAGCGCCAAACACGTTGAGAAATATCTGAACTCTCGGATCTATGCAACCGCGTTTGTAAGTCGATGGTTTGAAACGGTTTCGAGCGAGTAAAATGTGCGTCAGCGAGGACCATCATTTTTCAAACTTTTTTTGTAAGCACCTAATAAATTATGCGCTTAATAAATTACGCACCTAATAAATTATGCATCTATTAAAAGACGCACCTGATAAATTGCTCGCCTAATAAATTGCGTGCCTAATAAATTGCGTGCCTAATAAATTACGCACCTAATAAATTAGGCATCTAATAAATTAGGCATCTATTAAAAGACGCACCTGATAAATTGCTCGCCTAATAAATTGCGTGCCTAATAAATTGCGTGCCTAATAAATTACGCACCTAATAAATTAAGCATCTATTAAAAGACGCACCTGATAAATTGCGCGCCTAATAAATTACGTGCCTAATAAATTGCGTGCCTAATAAATTACGCACCTAATAAATTAGGCATCTAATAAAAGACGCACCTGATAAATTGCGAACGTAATAAACTGTGCATTTAATACATTACGCCACCAAATAAACTTATACCACCTGCATTCCATCTCACGTAAGAATTTACATAAATCTCCGCACCCAATTCATAGTTCAGTGTCTTTCAACCGATATCCTGTGGCAAACTGGCGTTAGAGGATCATAGATAAACCGCAAAAACTTTGAAAGCATTACTAATTAAATTATTTTCGAAAGAATTCCAAAGCACATATCAATATCAAAGCCCTTTTAAATTGATTATACGTGTATATCAGTGTTATAATAAATAAACGTCTATATATATACATAGAGTGTTTGGGGAGTGCGAAACGAGGTCACGTGACATATCAATTTATTATATGATCATTTTCTTAGCGTAGCTTAGATGTGGTAAAAACCAAAAGCATGGGGCACCCAGTGAGTATCGAACTCCCTACTAATGCATAATCATTCTAGCGGGACAAGCTTGCTAACCATTACACCCCGTCAAAGTGTCCTAGGTGGCGTAATATGGCAAGGGCTTGCCGATGAACACCGATATATGTCGAAAACATCCGAATTTGTTTTTAAGGAATGACTCAGCAATCCCTCATATTGCACATCTTAAACTGTTCCCGAAGATGTAGCGAAGGTGTCTAGCTCATACCAAATATATTCTTATTACATAACGTTTAATTAAAATGGACAAGTTTTTGATTCAGAAACAAAAAAACTACATGGCTATGCTTGTGTGTCGAATACTGCTTCATCCTGTACATCAGCAACCATATTAAAAACAATTATTCGTCAATACAATGAAGATTATTTATCATTCGATACATAAGTAATGAAAGAAATCCACCACAACCCACACCGCGTAATTTATGGCGAAGCGTTAGCAAATGACGTTATGGTTCCTTGTAAATTAAAGAGAAATATACAATCGAGACATTCCCAATTATCAGAAAACACGGTGAAATATTTTAAATGACTTGCACTCAGTATTAACAAGCAAAAATATATACCAAATATGCAACGATATCAGATAAAACACAAGAGTTACTCAGTTTCAGAAACCGTTGTTAAGAAAAAAAAAAGGTTTTTGACTTTTTTTATCATGATAATTTAAGTGTCCCACGGAAGTACAGATTCAAGTGTTGCCGTGAGATAAAACAAAGGTTGAAAAACATTGCCACAGACAGATATTTACAAGTTTGAATATCATACAAAAGCTACTACTTGTAAAATCTCCATTATCTAATATTGTAAGCCGTCGGTACCCACAATTAGAGCTAATACGTAACAATAAAGTCTGGGTCTTCTTCTTCTCATTCTTCTTCTTCTTCTTCTTCTTCTTTTTGAAAAAGAATTAGAAAATGACACGAGTGCCTCAACGAGAACATCTGGCTTTCTCGCTAAAAGTAAGTTCGATCCTCGCTGGGTGCTTCATACTTTCGCCCTGATGCCACGTCTAAGCAACGCTTATAATATCATCAGTTGTGGTGAATGAGTAAATTGTAACCAATGAATTGTTCGTATTAGCTAGGTTTAGGATAGTCAGTGACGAACAGCCTCATCAAGGTTCCACTTCGGCCTTATACAAAAATTGTATGCAAAAACACATAAATACACAGCAATACTAAACACGCAGAAATGTGAACCAAATGTAGAATGGTATCACATAAAGCACAAGAAGTGGTTTGTGCAGTATCAGAAATCGTAGCTAGAAAGAAGCAATAATTCTTATTATCTGATTTTTATCGTTGTAACTTAGCCATGTGCGTTGTGGTGCAATGGATATCAGCTTGGGATTAGAGATTGGAGAGCCGACTTCGAATTCCAGTAGAATACATTGGATTAACAAGCGAAAATTAAAAATTCACCAAATTTTTTTTTACCTCCAGCCAAGTGTCAGGACAGATTGGGTTCTATAGAATTGGCAACCAGTCTTTATTTTGGTGCAGAAAGAAATAGCAACCAACTTCGGGAAAATCTTCAGTCATGGATCGAAAAAGACATGATCGCACCAATGTGTATCACGTATGGTAATTAACTCACTGATCTGGATAAAGGAATTGAATATCCGGACAGACTGGGTTCTATAGTCTTAACAACCATTTCTTAGTTCCAGAGAGAAATAGTAACTATCTGAGGGAATATCATCTGCCTAGTCAGACATGAATTGAAAGAGACATGATTACCTAAGCGTGTATCACGTATGGCAATTAACTGACTGATTCTCCAGGAACATACGAAAGACAAAACAAAACATTACGCTATAATAAAAAACTGAGAATAAAGGCTTTTTTGTTTAGTATGAACAGCGAATAAATCTGTTTTTCACTTACGTTATTGGCGATAGGCATTGTGTTGTATGTGGTCCACTGATTCAGGTGGCCAAATCTTGGTGTCTGTTGGATAGTTTCTGAACAAGTGATATGCAATTCTGGGGTTCCTGTACAACGCTCGGAATGTTGACCTAGAAAAAAAAAATACATATTGAACAAAGGAGGCTAATTTATTTATTTGTTATACACGGTGAAGCTCTCGTGTACAACCATCAAAAATTGAAATGTCTAATTATTAGACACAAAGCAGAAGTTTAGCCTATTTTTGTTGCTGATCTTCCTAGAGAAAGACTCGCTCTACTGGTCGTTTGTTAAATCGACTATATATCCGTTGTTTTAACAATGAACATTGTTCGGTAAGAGATTATAATTTATCTTTTAAGAGTGAGCCCGGGCCGTCAAAAATGACAGCAAAATATTTATATTGATATGCCATCTAAACATATATATTGATGTACTTAGTATTGAGTATCTTACACTAAAGCATAACAAAAAAAGAAAAAAAAAAATGAAAACAAAATAATCCAAACCATTGAGCCTAACAAGAAAGAAACATCATCGCGTATGAGAAAAAAATCATTGTTTAAAAATAAAACATTTATTACCATCATTGTTAACCACCTAATTTTTTTTTAATAAGCGTTTCACCCCGAGCAAGGCATGTCACTGCCACTACTGCGCAGGGGGCTACATAGAGTAGAGAAAGGATGATTAAATATAGGAAATGTAAGAGGGTGGGTGATAGGCGGGTAAGGATACCGAGAATGAGGGTTGGGTTGATGAGAGTGTTCTGAGAATAATTGGGAGTTAGTGTGATAGGAGGTGTCTATTGACCCTACATTTAAACACCTGGAGATTGTAGCTGTCGGGAAAGCAGACTTGTGGAAGGGATTTCCACAGGCGGGAAGCGCGAGAAAAGAAGCTGTTGGAGTAGAATTTACGGTTACATCTTATTTGTTTAACTGTAAAAGGGTGGGATCTAGTTGCTAATCTAGTATCTCGTGTAAATTCGTGCTTAGGCGGCACCAGTGATCTAAGCTCATCGGAGCAGAAGCCATGAAAGTACTTGTAGAAGAGGCACAGGGAAGCCACATCACGCCGGTGAGAGAGTGGTTGCAGCCGGTCTGCCAAGTCAGTATCAACCACGTTTGACATTGTTGTTTCAATGTCGAAACAATATGTACAATTTTGTAGTAGTTTGTAGTTTGCGCAATTTTGTAGTAGTTTGTAGTTTTTAGTTAACGTAATAATTAATAATAATACTAATAATTTATATATATATATATATATATATATATATATATATATATATATATATATATAACTACTATATATTCTTAATTACTTGACTTCATAATAATTGCAAAAAATTAAATAATAAGGCACAGTTAAAGAGCAAACACGCGGCAAGAGCTTTCCTAAATGGTCGTAAACTGAGCCGACACTGCCTCGCTATTGTAGCTCTCTCCATGAGCGTGACAGGAGTGACACACACACACACACACATGTATATATACTAATAAATACTTTATTATAATAGAGAAGATAAAAAAAAGAAATAATTGCCGTGTTCTTTCATGACGTTGGCGATCATGGTTCTTCAAACTTTCCAGTCCTTTGTAGCGCTTAGTAAATTTTGTCTTTTTGTTATCTCACCTAAAACCCGTTTTACTATCGGTTTGAACAAACTCGTTAGGTACTTGTTGTTTTCCCTATGTTTCTCTAGTGTCTTGTGAGTGTCAAATTTTCAAAGTCCTCTTTCCTCATTATGTGCTCTAGAAATTTCAACTGTCTCTTTCTGATTTTATGTATAAATTCCTTTCTTGTTTTCAGTTTCTCTAAATCTTTGCTCTTGCTCACGTATTCAGTCCATGGTATTATCAACATTTCTCTGTAGAACCACATTCCTAGAGCCTCAAGTTTCTTTATATGTGTGGAAACGGTCTCACTGTAAAGGGATAGATTACATAGAAGTTCACTACTCTTATCTTTGTATCCAAGGAAATTCTCTTTTTTGTTACTTTGCTTAGATTTTGGAAGTCATCTTTTGCTATCCTAATGCATCTTCCAATTTCAGTGTCGCACTCTGTTAAAACACTTCATTTTTTTTTAATTGTTCGTAAAAAGAAAAAATTGAAATCTATATTTTTCCTTTAACTGGTGTCGCTGGAATTCAGCATTGACTCATGTGAATTACGACAATAAGAAATATATTGAAAAAAACAAAAACAAAAAAAAAAACAAAAAACAAGATTTCATGCCTGTTTCATTTCTTTCATTTTCTTTAATAGAAGTTGTGGCACTAATTTTAGGACAGTTACTGCGCACTTTTCTAATCATATTTTTTATATTTAAGATCTCACCCCAATATGGTTTTAACATCTGAAGAATATGTATTTTGCGTTGAACACTTATTTCGAGAAGGTAGTAGATTCACAGATTTGGTACGACAGTTTTTAGATATACCTGTTCCTCACCGTAATACAAGTCGAAAACTTCTTGATAAATTTCGGGAAAAAAGGATCAGTGGACAAAGCTAAACGTTGTGGAAGTCCATCAGAGCTATTAGAGGAGAAACTGTTGGATAATTATGACAGTATGAAGCAGAGTCTAAGAGAATAATTAAGTTAGTACAGTGGCAAGATATTAAACTTGTAACTGCTTATAAGGCCGCGAGACAACAATTAAAAGTCTTCCCTTACAAAATATTGGTGAGCAACTGGTGGCAGAGTTCTGAACAAAAATAAGAAGGGCCCAAACCCTGTATTGATGCTGACAGGCATCGCTTTCGACAGTGTCAAGGTGCGTGTTAATTACGCTCGTCATCTTATCTCTCTGGCGACGGTCGAGCTTCCTCCGTCTTTTATTTCCTTTGTTGGAGCTTCGAACAGGTCATTTGGGAATTCACTCCCGGATGTGATTCTGGCCTTTTTATTTTGCTTTTAGATGCTTCTTAGTTTTCTATTGGTCGAAAAACATTTCGCATCGAGGTGTGAAATTTCGCGAGTTTTGTGTGTGTTAAGTAAGGTTTTGTAAATTCGAGTAAATTCGTTTATTTCTAATAAAATCAATGAGCATTTGAATTTTTAAATCTAGAACTTGTTTAGTTCCCTACAAGTGTTTATAATTTTCTAACATATTCTCCTCCTGTGTTCTATATTGAAACCTGTCAATAAAAATAAAAGTGCATCGTGACTTTCCGAAAACCCTATTTTAAATGCGTTGATTGTAATATTTTCATTCTGATGAATGCTTTTCTTATTTGCAAGTCCTCTCCCAAAAGCTGGGATATGGCCCAAGGTCGGATTTAACGGGTGTTTCCGAACGTGTACACTCAACCGAAAATCCTCCAGATCCAACATAAGCGGGATCGGGCTCGTCTAATTGTTTTTCAGTTGATTCTCTGCCCGGAGACATAGCCCCGACTGAGTCGCTCTCTGTCCGAAGACTGAGAGCTTGACAAGAGCGAGTTCAAGTAGAACTCTGGGTATTTACTCAAGCCCTAACCGCAGAAACGCGACGTGACACAAGGCAAGTTTTAACGAGGAGATTTCGAGCGCATCTACTCTGGCAAAAATTACCCAGACACTGCATCCGTGAATATTTATCCAAGTCTTCCCCACCAAGGTGTTCATTCAGTCGATTTCAAACGAGCAACTGGTAGTAGTGTTCAGAACCCAAATAAAGACCCAAAACCTGTATTGATGCTAACAGACTTTATGCAAGGAATTAGAATGATATACCCCAGTGATTGTAATAAACGGTTCGGTTCTGAATTCTTAGCACCTGAAAAAGGCTGGAGCGTACAATGGCCGAAACGTCGTACAAATGGCAACAAAAATGAGGACAATAGTCTGAATAATATAAATAATGTACATAATTAAACGGTTAGAAATCCAGATTTTATTTCAGCAATTTTTACAATTACCTCATTCAGACCGTTGATGAATAAAGAAATGTTAATTTTGCACAGAATATTAAAAAAAACGGTTTATAACAAAAGGGTTTTTAAACAGAAAATCGACTGAGAATAGATACATCAAATCACACATATAATACAATACAGAATACATACAATACATAATAATCACAAATACATAAGACAATTAACAATACAATATACACAGGAGGGAGAAAATTGAAAGAGTAGAAAGAAAGTTGACAGAAACCCATACAGTCACAAATTTTTGCTAACACAAAATGTTTTAGAAAATAAGAAAATTTTTCAAAACATTTTCATTACAAAATTTATATGAAACATTTTACAGCTTCCACTTCGGCTATAATGCGTGACTCTTCAGAAATGAATTGAGTTCTCTCGGTGACTGGCGTCTGTATACACTGCTTACATACAAGACGTTAAAATTTCCCTTCTCTGACCTCATGCGCCGATGGCTTAGGGAGTAGAGACTCCGCCTAACACCAAATCGGTCGAATTTTCGATCTCGGCCAGAAGCAAGTGGATATGTCTAGCCACACTGCTGAGATGCGAAACAGGCTTGTATGTGGGTGACTAATATATATATTGTTATTTTGTTATTACAATGGTTTATAAAGGCATTAAACCATTGTAATAAGAAAATTACAATATTAAGCTCTACTCTGTATTGAACACTTTTTATAAAAGTAAATGCAACGAACAGTAGGTTTTTAATCTATCTATTCATTCACTTCCTTATAATATATATTAACTCACACACACATATATATATATATATATATATATATATAAATATATATTACACACACACACACACACACACACACACACATATATATATATATATATATATATATATATTAACACACACACACACACACACACACATATATATATATGTATTGAATTGTTTGATTAACTCGTTCTTTTTTTCTTTTTATTACTTGAAAAAGATAAATATTTACGTCCAGTTCGATATATTGCTTATACATAATTAAAAGTAACTTTTCAAGATATAAACTGTGTGTGTACCGATAAAGCCGGTTGTTGAATAAGATTAGTTCGGGGCGGGGTCGCGTTTTTAAAGTCATAGAAACACCACATGTAATGCAACCATAACAGTAGGGTTCTGACTATGGCAAGGTAAACTAACGGAGTTTACCCTCCCTCAGCCAGGTTTTCCTTCTCGCAGACAAAACAAGAAAACTGTAGGAAATATTCTCTCGCAAATTACTCGAATATCGGGCCAGAAAAAGAAAATGCTGACAATTCAACTCGCCGGTCCAATCTCGCCAACCGCCCTCTGCCTAACCAGTAAAACCTCCCCTTCGCTTCGAGAACGACTGCTTTTATCGGCCGACCAATTTTTTCCATTGGCCGACAACACAGAGAGGACGCCAAAGATTTGCATACACTCCCATAGCGACTCCTGCGGCGGACTTGTTTTGGGTCTGTAATTTTCTTTTTCGCCGCATTTTACGTCGTAGTATTAACGCGACGCGCTGTCGCTTGGTTTGACGAGGTAAGTCGCCGTTTTCTTCGCTAAAAGAACCTAGTCACCTGTACTATTTAATCCATAGATAAGAGGAGAAGAGATCAGTTCATAACTTTTCCTTGAATATTTTACGAAATTGAACGTAACGAACTCAACCGGCATTCGAAGTGGACACATAGATTTATTTTTTACGAGTTAATAAAAGAAAAAACAAAAACGAACGATTTAATCAGGCAATCCAATATATATATATATATATATATATATATATATATATATATATATTCAGATAAAATTTAGAGGGGGGATAGCTATTCTCAACATGTCAGTTTAAGACATGCATTGTCAACCCTGTTTAATCAAAGAATAAGGAAAAATTGTAATGCCGGAAGCAGAGGCTGGTAAAAGAAGTGGTGAGGAATGTTGGCTATTATAGGGTTAAGCTAGAGGAATCTTAGTAGGAATTTCTCTCATGGTAGTGGGGAACACATACATATTCATTTAGAAATGAATTATTTCCGCAACCTAGGTTTCAACTTTTTGGTATCTTCAGGCGATTTATAATAACGTTATTGTAAATCAGTAATGTCATTGTAATGTTATTGTAATGTTTACAATAAATCGCCTAAAGATACCGAAAGGTTGAAACCTAGGTTGCGGAAATAACTTATTTCCAAATGAAAAATGTTCAAAAGTTCTACAATATAATTGTATTGAACACTTTTTAATACGACTGTATACTGGTTTAATTTAATAATGACCCAAACTAATTATATATATATCCGACTGACACTATTTCGGTCGGGTTTCAATCCTGGGTAAAAAAAAAGACAATCGGAGTCTAACCGTACTGATGAGCTGTGATACGGCGAAACAGATCTGTCTGCGGATGACAATACTATATATATATATATATATATATATATATATATATATATATATATATAAATTAAAATAGGATTAATTCAATGATGTTGGATGATCATTTCGATATGAAAATCCCCACGGGGGATAACACATCACCTCAGCAACGGAAAAATCCTTTCAGAAACTGGAGAAAATCAGTCTAATTTTCCTTTTTAAATAGATTTGCAAAGAAATTAAAAAAAGAAAAAGAAAAAACAAAATAAAATAAAATAAACAAGAAAAGAAAAGAAAAAAATTGACATCGTCTTGGTTCGCAAAAAAGGAAAGAGAATTGTAACTTAAAAAGAACGGACGGCGTATTGAATTGATGTAAGGTTAAGCAAAACGGAAAAAAAGGTGGGAGATAAGAGAGATAAAGGAAGAGAGGGAAAAAAGAAAAGAAAAGAAAGAAACTTTTTTATATATTACAAACGCTGGACATATTCAAAAACCTAACTTCCCAAAAACGTTGAAGTATTAGAAAAAGGCCTTTACTTAAAAAGGTATAATTATTTTTAAAGGGAATAAAAAGATATAGGATTTAAAATTTTTTTTTTTTTTAAATTAGGTCATTTGATTTAAACTAAATAAAGACACCGCTAGGTATAAAAAAAAATTTCATTTACAATTATACATGCATATAGAAGTACACACATACATACAACACATACACACACATACAATTCTTCAATTATGAATACATATGTACATACATACACATACATTCAATTCCATACACACTTATATACGTATATACACATACATGCGCATACATACATATATATGTACACACATATACAAAAAATCTACACACACGATATATATGTACACACACATATGTATACATATACATACACACACACATATATATGTACATTATACATATGCACGCACACACATACATATAAAAAATATAAAAATTTAATGAATATTATAAAAAGAGCATTTAAAAAGCTAAAAAATTTTTTTGCACACATAAATACATATATACACACATACATATATACATATATACACACATATATACAAATATGCACATACACACACAAACATAGACATATACATAAAAATTATAAAAAGAAAAATTAAAAATTAAAAATTAAAAATCAAAAATTAAAAAATTAAAAATTTAAAAATTTAAAAATTTAAAATTTAAAAATTAAAATTTAAAAATTTAAAATTTAAAATTTAAAATCCGCCCTATGACGGCACTTATTAATGAATTCCTTTTTAAGATTCAAAAGTAATTCCTGATGAGGATAATTCAAAATCAGAATCTTCTCCAATAAACATAGACGGCACCTATCACGAAAATTTTTAGGGGTACAGGCTGAGCCTATTAATTTCCAGCTGATTATAGGGTCCTGCCCTTCCTCCTTCATTTTCCAGAATTTACGTAATAGTGCCGTCTGGAATCTTTGGTTAGGGTTCGAAAACGAGTACCTGTGGTTGTAAAGTCTCTGTTTGAAAGGGCCCGCGGACATGCCAATTTAAGTCCAGTAATTGTCTTTGTTGTTAGATGGAGAAATACGGGTTTCATAAATTACTTGGGTGGATTTACATTTGCCCTGCACCGGGCAGGTATCCACAGAATTACAATTACATTTATCAACAATTCCAGATTTAACGTCGGTATTATTTAAGTTCATTAAAATATATATATATATATATATATATATATATATATATATATATATATATATAAATATATATTTATTCGTTATCCTTATACTAAGTTTGATTTAATTAATTTATACCATAGAGGTTGATTTTATCTACTGTGTGTGTGTTGTGTGTGTGTGTGTTGTGTGTGTCTATGTGCGTTCTCGTGCATGTTTGTGTGCGTATGTGTATGAGTTTATGTACTTATGCGTCAGATATTGTGGTTATATCTCATATATGTTTGCAGATGTTCAAAATTTAAATTAAAGCGATAAAAAGACAAACATGTTAAAACAAGAAGAAAATAATCAAAAAGAGAGAGAAGCGTTCGATTGAAGTCTGATGACAAAGAGGGAAAAGGGGCAGATAAACGGGGTCAGCTTGGATTTTTTTCGGTAATCACATTTGTATTTTACTACAGTAAAATCAATTGATTCCTTTTTTCTGAGTTATAAATTTATATTCTTGTTTTAGCATGCATTTTTATCGTTTTAATATCTATCTATCTATCTATCTATCTATCTATCAACTCATTATGATATCTAAATCTATCTGACTATCAACTCATTATGTTATCTATCTATCTATCTATCGATCTATCTATCTATCTATCTATCTATCTATCTATCTATCTATCAACTCATTATGATATCTAAATCTATCTGTCTATCAATTCATTATGCTATCTATCTATCTATCTATCTATCTATCTATCTATCTATCTATCTATCTATCTATCTATCTATCAACTCATTATGATATCTAAATCTATCTATCTATCTATCTATCTATCTATCAACTCATTATGATATCTAAATCTATCTATCTATCTATCTATCTATCTATCTATCTATCTATCAACTCATTATGATATCTAAATCTATCTGACTATCAACTCATTATGCTATCTATCTATCTATCTATCTATCTATCTATCTATCTATCTATCTATCTATCTATCTATCAACTCATTATGATATCTAAATCTATCTGTCTATCAATTCATTATGCTATCTATCTATCTATCTATCTATCTATCTATCTATCTATCTATCTATCAACTCATTATGATATCTAAATCTATCTATCTATCTATCTATCTATCTATCTATCTATCTATCTATCTATCTATCTATCAACTCATTATGATAAATCTAAATCTATCTATCTATCTATCTATCTATCTATCTATCTATCTATCAACTCATTATGATTTCTATTTCTATCTATCTATCTATCTATCTATCTATCTATCTATCTATCTATCTACTAATTAACCTCTTAATCTATCTATTGTATATGAAATACAATGTGTGTGTGTGTTTGTGAAATGTATATTTAGGCAGTAAAGATTCATCTAAATAAATTTTGTAAAAATTAACCAACAAGGTCAATTTAATATATTCTATTTTTAAAATTTTAAAATCAAAGGCTCTATATCGAGATTAAAATTATGTACAACTGTCCATTTTTTTCTCACTTTGCTCAAGTACTTTCTACTACCTAAGTTGTTATTACACCGACAAAACTCTGAATAATAATGAAAGAGATAGTCGAGAGGACTTTAACAAAAACAGGAGAAAACATACCATTTCGACTAATATGAAGTGAAATGACGATATTGAATTGATTGCTAAGTCTGCTGTTAAGAAAATGTGTTCACTGTGTCATGTTAGACCATATTTCCCTCTATAAACTATGTTCCATAATAGACCATGCTTCTAATATTGTTACTGTTATCACACATGGTCCAGTGCTCCTTCTATATATTTAGAGATTCCTAATATAATCCAAAAATGAATCAGCAATATTATTGGTCCTTATCTCGCATCTCGGCTTCAGTCTCTTTCCCATCGTATTAATGTAGCTTTCCTGTTTCCTTTCTATAAACAATTTCATGGTTATTGTTCAGATGAGTTGTTTACAATGGTACCTTTTTTTAAAAATCTTATCACCCCGAGCAATGTGGTAACACCACTGATGTACAGGGGGCTACATAAGAGTACAAACATTAGATAAGAGGAGAGTAAAGAGAAAGACGAACCAGTTAGAAAGAAGCAAGAGAAGGATGGGAATACAGGTGTGATGACAGTTGCAAAGGTGGAGAGAAAGGAAAATATACAGGGTGGTCTACAAAGAACTAGAGTTAAGTGGTTAAGAGATGGGTATTGACATTGCATTTAAATTCCTGAACGTTGTAGCCATCAGGAAAGTAAGAATATGGAAGCGAGTTCCACAGGCGGGAAGCGCGATAAAAGAAGCTGATGGAGTAGAAGTGTCTTCTGCATTTGGTTGATCTAATTGTGAATGGGTGGGACCCATTTGCCAGTCTGGTTGCACGAGTAAACACCTGTGACAGAGGCACCAGTGACTTAAGTTCGATGGAGGCAAAGCCATGAAAATATTTATAGAACAGACAGAGAAAAGCCACATCCCGTTGGTGAGAAAGTGGCTGGAGTCAAGCAGCCAAGTCGGTACCTATGACATTACTGATTCTCCTTTGGAGCCTGTCAATAACACCGAGATGAACAGCGGGTGAACCTGACCATATATGACAGCAGTATTCCATGCACGGACAGATGGTTGATTTGTATATATGCAAGATGGAAACAATTTCATGGTTATTGTTCAGAAGAATTGTTTACTATTGTACCTAGACTTTATAATTTTAAGCGCAGTACGAATTTGTCATCAAGTCCTATGTTTGTAATTTCTTCTCTTGCTCTTCTGGCTTTCCAGCCAACTTTGATCTTAAAAATTGAAATCATGTCAATCTTTATTTACTGTTTTCCTGATGACTCTTCTACCAACAATGTTTCTGTTATCTAATTCTTTCACACCCAGTAACACCTAGTGTCATAGTTCATTCATATTTTCAATTCCAATCTCACTAAAACACTCACACCCTACTTCCTATACACACATTGACAATTCACAAAGATAATACATATTAAGAAAAACGCCTTGTAAAACAATGTATAAATATGATTCATTGGATAAAAAAGTTGTCTGTCTTGGGACAATGAATAATGAACAATGAATTATTGTATTACCTTACTCCCACACAAAAACCCCCCCAAAAAACAAACAAACAAAAAAACAAACCCCAAAAAACAAAAAAAAAAAAACTAGAAAAAAAACAAAAAAATTCACTAAATTTTCCTGTCATATTCCACAATTTTTAAAAAAAATTTCATCATTTCACTCCACTCATTATGCTATCTATCTATCTATCTATCTATCTATCTATCTATCTATCTATCTATCTATCTATCTATAAACTCATTATGCTATCTATCTATCTATCTATCTATCTATCTATCTATCTATCTATCAACTCATTATGTTATCTATGTATATATTTATCTATCTATCAACTCATTATGCTACCTACCTATCTATCTATCTATCTATCTATCTATCTATCTATCTATCTATCTATCTATCAACTCATTATTCTTCAGAGATTTTCTTCAGAGAATTTTTAAAGACGAATGATTTAAAAATCTTTTAAACATCTAAGAGACAGTATATTGATTGAGGTATGATTTCATTGGTCAGATACGTGTCACGTGCAGAGGAAAAACTTGTGTCTGTTTAAGTGTGTGTGCCACGTGTAATAAAAATGAAATCATAACTCAATCAATATATTGTTTATTGGATTTTTAAAAAAGATTTTTAAATCTTTCGTCTTTAAAATATCTCTAAAGAAGCTTGTTAAAGTGAAACCTGTTAGATTAAAGACACTTTTTTCCTACCTGTTCTTTATTTATTCCATCCATCTTGTCGTTTCTTAACTATGTAGGCTACAACTAGTGGGACTAGGAATGTAGTTCGTCTGACCACTTTTAATAAGAATACTGATAGAACAGCGAGAAGCTTGTGACCTTTTGTCTATGGAGAAAGGGTTGTAGGTTGGAACATAAGTCACCATCCACAAGGAATGTTTTAAGTGAAGTTGTCAACTATTAAGCATATTGATATTTTTTTTATCGTTATCTCGCTAAAAAAAAGACTAATTCAAAGTTCCGAGACCAATTGTCTGGCCTTGATCACTGGTCATGTTATATGACACTTAATCGTCAGGTAATGTAACAAATTAATGCGTTTATCTTGAAGTGCCTCGACCCCGAAACAAAAAAAAAAAATAAAGGTTGATTTTTAAGGTGCTTGAGTATGTTTAAATCGGTTTATTTTCGGTTTGAAGAAAAGAAAACTTTGAGTCAAGGTCGGCCATTGTTTGATAGCAAGAGCGTTGAAATGTAAAACACCTGAAAAGCAATAATACCTACCCTTTGTTAGGGAAGAGAAACAAAAAAAGAAGCTGCCAAAATTTACTCTTTTATGTTGTTGTTCCCCTTTAAAGGTCTTATAATTTACAGCGCATGCGCACACACATGCACACAAACGCACGCACACACACACAGAGGAATAGAAAGCTCATCTGGATTCATACAAGGTCTTAGGTGTGGCTTAAATATAACGATAAATTTAGAGAACAAACCAATGTAAAATCTAGGATGACGTATGATTGTTATCGAGGTAGGTAGGCAAAGAAACAAGTCTTCCTATTTGTAAAAATGGCGTAACATAATCTTCCACGTCTATTTTGATCTTTTGATGTATTAAGCATTGTAAATATGCACGAAACATATTTGTGCCACTGTTCTAGTCTAAGTTAAATTTTATAAATACTTACATAACAATAAGAAAAACAAGCAAACAAAAACAAAAGACAATACAAAACAAGCAAAAAACTAAACAACACAAGAAGTAAAACAAACAAGAAGAAAATTAACAAAAGAAAACAAAGACACGAACCGAACCAAAACAAAATTAAAACAAAAATTAAAAAAAAATGAAAAAATAAAAAGAAGAAACCATAGTCGATTCCGAAGTTTTCTGAAGACGGTGGTTGAAACCAATGACGATTTTCTTGAATAAATTTACGCTTAAATAATTCAAGATATTCTTGTGTAAATTTGGTAAATATATGTTAAAATTGTCATTATGTTAAAATTGTCATTTTCTCGTAATTTAGACATGAGAACGCCGAAAAAAAATAACATCACCCAGTATAAACTTTTGTTCTGCACCACACAAGTACCATTTTTGATCGCTATGGCAACGTTGTGGTGCAGTAGATTTCGGCTCGGAACGAGAAATCGGCCAGCTGAGTTCGAATTCCAGTTGAATTCCTTGCATTCATTTACGCGTAAATATCCTTGGGAAAGGTATTAATCTGTCTCTTTCCCTCCCGTTATGGATTAAATAACAGAACAGACTGGGTTCTATATCCTTTACCACAGAAAGTAATGGCAGCCTAATTTGGGATAATCTTCTGCCTAGTCAATCATGTCTCTTTCCAGACATGATCGCCCAGGCATGTAACACGTATGGCACTTAGATTACTGATGGAAACATTTACGCGCAGACTGACGGCTAAATAATAGGCTCAACTATGGGTCCTATTTTATCTAATATGTACATGAATGGTGTAGAAACAAGGTCTTTAATAATATATGTATATATATACATATATATATGAAGAGATTTGTATCCACAGATACAACAAATTGCCTTAAACAAGGCGTCTTTTTGTGAATCTGAGGAACCTTTCGACCAACACTTTTCAAAGGTCTTCGTTGGCGTTATAAAGCTGGACACAGAAAAAGCAACAAAACTTTACTTACAAAAAAGGGGGGGGGAAGAATGAGCTCGTTTCAAAGTAAGATATATATATATATATATATATATATATATATATATATAAGGCAAGATGTTTGTGTATGTGTCTATCTGTCTGTCTGTATGTATGTCCTTTATACAAATCCGCAATTTTTATCCGATTCTCACCAAACTTCACACAAATATTCTTTAGGCTTATGGTCAGGTCATGGGCTACTTTTTTCCCCCGATTTCCCCCTGATATTGGGAATCGACACCCCGATAACCGATCAGGTTTGATCAAGACCAGGATTTCAGCTCTTTTATCGTGGTTCTTGCTGCAGAATTTGTTCTAACTTGGTAAAATTATAGTTTTTAGTCTGAAACATTAGTAGACCTTCTCAGACGACTTATTTTCCCCGATATCGGAAATCGATGCCCCCGATATTCTATTGAATCTGATCAAAAACCAATATTCAGCCATCAATATGGCCCATTTTCTCCAGTTTTAATCCCGATAGCTACGATAAGTTTTCATGGACTTACTTAGGTTAGTTTATGCTTGGATGACCTATTTGACTCCGATATTGGAAATCGATACCCCGATATCCTATCGCGTCTGATCAAAATCAGGTTTTCAACCCTTTTATTTTGGTTTTTGCTTCGGGTTTTGCTCTAAGTAGATATAATTGTAGATCTTAGTCTCAGCCATGATACCATTTACTCAGAGAATTTATTTAGCCTTCAAAATTCAGTTTGCGACGAAAAACCTATTTGACATCGATACCGGAAATCAAAATTTGACTCACATCCATTCATTTTAGTAAGTTCTACAGCTTCGAGATCAATCTTTCAACAACCTACGTTTTTCATGCCAACGTCCAAAGGTCCGTGCTCCAGGACCATGGATTAGTTTTAAAGCTTTCATTGCACCCGAGCAACGCTGGGCTATACTGCTGGTAATAGAATAAAGTAAAGAACAAAGTAAGAAATGTGTCTCAATTTAACATGTTTCACTTTTATGAAACCTTCTTCAGTTCTTCAGAGTCCGGTTTAAATGAAAAATGAAAAAAAAATTACTCAATCTCTGAAGAAGCTTTGATAAAATTGAAACATGTACAATTGAGACACCTTTCCTAAATTATTTCTTACTTTATTTCATCATATTGTTTGATTCTGATCCATATATATATATACTGTAATGGTTGTTATAAGGTTTTTAAATTCATAGTATCACTACACAAAAATTTTTCATGTTTCGAAGCCAGCCCATTATGTTTTTGGCTTCTTCCCCAGGTAACCAACAGCAAAACAAAACAACACCTACCAACCCCTAAACCAAATAACAACCAGCAAGGCGCCAGCAGCATCAGCCCTCTCAAGATTAATAGATTAACCTATCCTGAACTCTGCCAAAAACAAACACTTAACACTAAGACCTTAAAAAGGTCACCAGAACTCAAAATACAAACCAATTCCTCTAACACCCAAAAATAAATCCAACACAAATAAACTGGCTTTTCAACTAGATAATTCTCATTTCTAAAAAATCACCTGAGGAAGAGACCAAAAACATAATGGGCTGGCTTCGAAACATGAAACATTTTTGTGTAGTGATACTATGAATTTAAAAACATTGTAACAACCATTACAGTGTAACGCTCTACATTTGTATCGAGCACTCTTAATAAAAGTAAATGCATGAACAAAAGGTTAATAAACCTACGAGTTCAACAAGTTAGTTACAATATATATATATATATAGAGAGAGAGAGAGAGAGATAGATAGATAGATAGATAGAGAGAGAGAGAGAGAGAGAGAGAGAGATCTAAGCAAGAACCAACAGACAATTTCCCTGATGAGCCGTAAGGCGAAACCGTGGTAGGTTGTTGGCTCTTGCTTAGATTTCTGTCTTTGTTTGCTCTACTTTCGTATTGAACGCTTTAGTGTTAGGGTTTTCGTCTTGGGGATTTTTTCTTTCTTACGTGTGCTTGACTTTTTGTTCATGTACTTCGTTTGTTTCTTTTTTTACTTCCCCTTCTTTTCCCTCCGAGTTTGTTCTCGGTGAGTTGCACAAGACGATTTAAATTATAGCTTAATTAATACTAGTTTCGGCAGAGTAAGTTCTGTTAATATTGGTATTGTTATTGCTATAGTTAATATTATATATATATATATATATATATATATATATATATATATATATATATATATATATATATAAGAGAGTAATTTATTTTAATACATATCCGACATGTTTAGTATTAACTGTCATACATTTGTATTTAGATCCAATTCTCTTGCGCTCGTTTGGGCATACACTTTTTTGTACTTACGCGGAAATGTCTTTCGCTCGTTTGTATTTCCGATCAATCGTTATTTTAGACACACGCTTGTCTTACGCTAATTTGACTTTTGGCCCGATTTATGCTCTACCGTTCTTAGGCCCAATTTACGTTCTTTTTTATGTTCTTTTCGACTTGCATTTAACTGTCTTACGCTCTTTTGTACTTACCCATTGTTACATGTTCTTCCGTACTTTCGTCCAATTGTCTTACGCCATTTTGTACTTGGGCCCAATTATCGGATGATTTTTTATACTTTCTCCCAACTGTCTTACGCTCTTTTGTACTTACCCATTGTTATATGTTCTTCCGTACTTTCGTCCAATTGTCTTACTCCATTTTGTACTTGGGTCCAATTATCGGATGATTTTTTATACTTTCTCCCAACTGTCTTACGCTCTTTTGTACTTACCCATTGTTACATGTTCTTCCGTACTTTCGTCCAATTGTCTTACTTCATTTTGTACTTGGGTCCAATTATCGGATGATTTTTTATACTTCTCCCAACTGTCTTACGCTAATTGGTACTTGGGCTCAATTGTCGGATAAACAATTTTAGTAGATTTGCATTCATTAGACTAACCTGAAGCTACGGCATTTTTCAAACTCGAGAAATATTGACATTTGGATCATTTTAGAAGGGGGTCTTATTCATAAAATATAAACACTACGAATCGCTTCTTCCCCGTCTTTTCAACAGGAGTAAAGGTTTATCCCTTGTTTCCTGTTTAGGATTGGGTTTCCTGTTCCTTCCCCTAAATTCTTCTCGTTCTCTTTCACCCTCAGTAGCCCCTTGCGTCTTAGTGGCACTATCACCTTGCTTACAAAAATTCGATCCTTGACTTCTTAAAGAGTTATTTGTACTTGTTTTATTTACAAATATAAAGTTTAAAACTGTGCTTACGTCATTGAATCTACGAATTCAGAAAAAAAAGAGATCACCAGTAATACGCAATATTTGGCTATATTTCTAAGATGAGGTAATGGAATTATTTACATTATTTACATTGTTCGGCCTGCTGTGCTCGTCTTTATTGCCATATTCACGATGTTTCGGTCGCTGTACGCTCCGACCTTCTTCAGGTGATTGGTATTTCGAACTAAACCCTTTATTTCGATTGCTGGGGTAAATTGTTCTCGCTCCATGAGTCATGCTACCTCTGGATGTCTTAGTTGTCTCCCTTATAACTTTACTTTCTAAGTTTTTATTAACCACTGCTGTAGCCTAGTATTGAACTCACAACTCTTTGGGTCAAGTCACTAGGTTTAACCAACGCAGTTATCAATGACATAAACACAGTTTCAGACCTGACATTAAAAAAAAACAACAACAACAAAAAACAAAAACAAAGTGCAGATAACTCTTTAAAACGTCAGTAATTATACTGTGAAGAAAAACTTCGCTTGCTAGAAAAAAGGAAAAGAGTACTGAACTCTGACTTAATATCTATCCTCCTATATATGCTGAACAATCTATTCCAATATGAAGAAGAGATTGAAAGCAACAAAAATGGTTTTCTTCAGAAGGATACTGAGGATACCATGGACTGATTTCGTAAGAATTGACAAAATTTTAGAGAAAATGAAAACAAAAATAAAGCTTATAGTTAAAATCAGGAAGAGTGAATTAAAATTTATAGGATGATGATGAGGAAAGAGGGCTTGGAAAATCTGATACTCACAGGACAGATTGAAGGCAAGAGGGACAGATGAAAACAACGCAGTGCATACTTAGTGAGTTTGAGTAAATGTGTGGCGGAACAGGGTTTAGGAGAAATAACAAAAAGACAACATTTGTTAAGAGCTACAAATGATATAAAGTTGTGGAGAGCCATGACTGCCTATATCCTGAGAAACACGATAAGGGGGGAGAAACCTAGAAAAACTCTTACAGAAGGTAGTGAATGAAAGCAAGAAGAAAGGACTAAGCATCAACCGCAAGAAGAAGGCAGAATGTATGGCGGTTAGCAAAAGGATAAGCGAATTGCAAATCGGAGTAAAAAAAAAATATAAAAAATTATCTCGGAAGTTTTATAACTGAAGACGGAAAGAGAGACACTGAAATCCGAAGGGGTACTCAGATAAATGCATTTCAAAAGCTAAGCAGAGTATTAATAAACAGAAAAACTTCGCTAGAAAGAAGGAAAAAAAGTACTGAACTATTACGTAACATCTGTCCTCCTATATAGCAGAGAATGCTGAACAATCTGCTGAAATATGCAAAAAAAAAAAACAAAAACAAAAAAAAACAAAACAAAAAAAACAAAACAAAAAAAAAACAGGATCCTAAAGTAGGATAATGAGGAAAGGGCACTTGGAAATTCTGGTGTAATTTTTTCTCTGTAACCTTTTCGGAATTTTGAACTGAACACTTTGTGTAATCCCTATGTGTAAATTGTTACCCGCCTACTTTCCTTGCTTAGATATTCTTTGTTATTAAAATGAATTTGTTTTGTTTCTCAGCAAAAACTGACCTTTTTCTTTATCAAAACATCCAATTTTGATTTTTTGCGTATATCAATAATTCTTTTCTTTTATGTGACGTGTCCCTTAAGGACGTAGGCGATCATGGCCCTCCACATATCCCTATTCCTTGTAGCTCTTAAAACCTTTTCTTTTGTTATCCTTCCAAGCCCTGCTCCGCCATCGATTTGCTCAAACCCATAAATTTAAAATATACGTGTATAAAAACAACCGTTGTCACAAAGTAAGGGATCTGTTTATATAATGATTATAATATAGAATTGATCCCCCACTTTATATCAACATTATAATTGTTTTATTTGCTTATAGAATTCTGTTTAGTCATGCATCAACCTCTTCTCAATACTGAACAGCTACACAGGCATATCTTTTAGATTTATTTCTTCTTCTTCTTCTTCTTCTTCTTCTTCTTCTTCTTCTTCTTCTTCTTCTATATGCCGTGTCCTTAAGGACGTAGGCGAACATGGCCCTCCGCATATCCCTATCCCTAGTAGCTCTTAACAACCATTCTCTTGTTATCCTTCCAAGCCTTGCTCTGCCATCTATTTGCTCAAACCCATAAATCTAGAATATAAATGTATAAAAACTACCCTTGCCACAAAGTGAGGGTTTCGTTTATATAATGATTATAATATGGAATTGATCCCCCTAGGCAATCATTGCCTTTCACGTCCCTCTATCCCTAGTGGCTCTTAGCACGTTTTCTCCTGTTACCCCATCCAAACCCCGATCTGCCATTCACTTGTTCAAGCCCGTCAAGTATGTCACGAGCTGTTTTCCCCTGTTTCTCTTTTTCTGACCTGTGAGTATCAGATTCTCCTAGCCCTTCTTCCTCAGTACATATCCCAAAAACTTCAGCTGTCTTTTCCTGATGTTAAGTACGTTTTTTTCGTTTTCATCCACTTCAGAACTTTGTCGTTTCTCGCATGGTCGGTCCATGGTATCCTCAGTATCCTTCTGTATCATTCTGGTAGCTTCAAGTTTCTCCTTCATCTTTGGTGAGATTGTCCAGCAGTCACAACTGTATTGAAGAACAGACATCACATAGCAATCCGGTTATCTAATATATCTATAAGTCTAGCATTCGTCCATGCCTCGAATATTGCTTGCATATATGGTTCGGTGCCCCTGGTATTTACTATGAGTTCCTTGATAAGCTCCAAAGAAGAATCAGCAATATTATTAGTCTTGATCTAGCGGCTCAGCTTCAGTCATTTACCCACCGCCGCAATGTTGCCCTTTTTTTAATAAACACTTTCATGATAATTGATCAGATGATAAGTTCGCTATGTTACCTTCACTTTATGAATTTAAGCGCAGTACTAAACTGGAGTTGAAATATCGTTAATTTACATTTCAGTTGGCTAGATGGAGTCGTATGTTCTATGTTAACAGTTTCTTTTCTCGCTTTTGCAACTCCCTTCCGACGACATGGTCTCTAACTAACTTTAATCTGAAAAAATTTAAGTGCAATGTCAATCACTATCTACTGCTCTCCTGATTTCTCTTTTCTCTTTCTGATGATTATTAATGTTCCTCTTCCTAATTATTGCACACCATGTTACTCTCTGCTTTGCATCAGCATGGCTGATGCTAACCTCCAGGAAAGTGCCATGTTGCACCTTCTCGAGATAACTATTTCAACAGACCCAAAGCGGAAACACTATATTGAATTCGTTGCTAGATCAGATGCTACAAAATTTAGTTCACTGTGTCGTGAGAGGTAATTTAATCTCCCTAGACTCTGTCATACATATTTATAAGTCTACCATTTGTCCATGCTTAGAATATTACTACTACATATGGTTCGGTGCACCTGCTATTTACCTTGAGCTCCTTGATAAGATTAAAATTGGTAGGCCTGATCTAGAGGCTCGGTTTCAGTCACATACCCACCGCCGCAAGGTTGCCTTCCTGTGCATTTTTATAAACATTTTCATTGTAATTGATCGGGTGATAGGTTCGCCATGCTACCTTCACTTTATGAATTTAAGCGCAGTATACTAAACTGGAGTTGAAATCTCGTCAATTTACATTTGAGTTGGCTAGATGGAGTCGTATGTTCTATGCTAACAGTTTCTTTTATAGATTTTGCAACTTCCTTCTGACGATATGGTTTCCAGGCAACTTTAATCTGAAAAAAATTGTCAGTTGTGAATTAGATACCAGTCTATAGCAGTGGTGAACAAATAACTGAAAGAGTTAAGTTAAAGGTAGATAACTACATGCTACCAGAAGTGGCATCGTACATGAAATGAGAATGATATACCTTAGTGATCCTAATAAAAGAGTTCGGTTCGAAATTTCTAGCACCTGAAGAAGGCCGAAGCGTAGAACGGCTGAAACGTCGTAAAAATGGCAGCAAAGATGAAGACAATAGTTCGAACAATGTAAATAGTGTAAATACTAAATATAAACAAATGCTTTTATAAATAAAATTTAATTAGAAACCAAGAAAAGTGCTGAACGGATATGTAATATCTTCTTCTATGTGCCATGTCCTTTAAGGACGCAGGCGATCATGGCTTTTCACGTCTCCCTATCCCTGGTGGCTCTTAGCACGCTTTCTCCTGTTACATCAAGTAATCATGGTTCCGTCATCCACCTGGTCAGGTCCTTCAAATATGTTATCCGCTGCTTTCCCCTGTCTCTTTTTCCCTCTATCTGGCCTGTTAGTATCAGGTTCTCCAAGCCCTCCTTCCTCATTACATGTCCCAGGAATTTCAGCTGTCTCTTTCTGATGCTCAGTATTAATTTCGTTTTTTTTTTTCCTTTCCAAAACCTCATTATTGCTCACATGCTCGATCCATGATATTCACAGCATCCTTCTGTAGAACCACATTTCAGTTGCTTGAAGTTTTTCCTTCATCTTCGATGATATTTTTCAGCATTCTCTGTCATATTAAAGAACTGACATCACACAGCAATCCAGTGCTCTCTTCTTTGTTTCTAGCTAAACTGTCCTGTTTCTTAATGCTTTAGTCAACTTCTAGAATGCTTCCTTCGCCATGCCAATTCGCCATCGGATCTCTGTGTCGCACTTTCCGTCTTCTGTTAGAACACTTCCCAGATATTTAAATTTTTGTACATCTTGATTTTAGTTTCCACCTGTATTTCACATTTTGGGCTGCTCTTTTGATCCTATATAGCAGCTTGACAATTTTCTTCACAGATAAAACACTTCCCAGATATTTAAATTTTTGTACATCTTGATTTTAGTTTCCCCACCTGTATTTCACATTTTGGGCTGCTCTTTTGATCCTATATAGCAGCTTGACAATTTTCTTCACAGATAAAACACTTCCCAGATATTTAAATTTTTGTACATCTTGATTTTAGTTTCCCCACCTGTATTTCACATTTTGGGCTGCTCTTTGATCCTATATAGCAGCTTGACAATTTTCTTCACAGATAAAACACTTCCCAGATATTTAAATTTTGTACATCTTGATTTTAGTTTCCACCTGTATTTCTCACATTTTGGGCTGCTCTTTTGATCCTATATAGCAGCTTTGACAATTTTCTTCACAGATAAAACACTTCCAGATATTTAAATTTTTGTACATCTTGATTTTAGTTTCCCCACCTGTATTTCACATTTTGGGCTGCTCTTTGATCCTATATAGCAGCTTGACAATTTTCTTCACAGATAAAACACTTCCCAGATATTTAAATTTTTGTACATCTTGATTTTAGTTTCCCCACCTGTATTACATTTTGGGCTGCTCTTTTGATCCTATATAGCAGCTTGACAATTTTCTTCACAGATAAAACACTTCCCAGATATTTAAATTTTTGTACATCTTGATTTTAGTTTCCACCTGCATTGAAAGATTTGGGGCTGCCTTTGATCCTATAGCAGCTTGACAACAATCTTTCAAACACTTCCCAGATATTTAAATTGTACATCTTGATTTTAGTTTCCCCCACCTGTATTTCACATTTTGGGCTGCTCTTTTGATCCTATATAGCAGCTTGACAATTTTCTTCACAGATAAAACACTTCCCAGATATTTAAATTTTTTGTACATCTTGATTTTAGTTTCCCCACCTGTATTTCACATTTTGGGCTGCTCTTTTGATCCTATAGCAGCTTGACAATTTTCTTCACAGATAAAACACTTCCCAGATATTTAAATTTTTGTACATCTTGATTTTAGTTTCCCCCACCTGTATTTCTACATTTTGGGCTGCTCTTTTGATCCCATATAGCAGCTTGACAATTTTCTTCACAGATAAAACACTTCCCAGATATTTAAATTTTTGTACATCTTGATTTTAGTTTCCCCCACCTGTATTTCACATTTTGGGCTGCTCTTTTGATCCTATAGCAGCTTGACAATTTTCTCTTCACAGATAAACACTGATATTTAAATTTTTGTACATCTTGATTTTAGTTTCCCCACCTGTATTTCACATTTTGGGCTGCTCTTTTGATCCTATATAACAGCTGACAATTTTCTTCACAGATAAAACACTTCAGATATTTAATTCTTTGTACATCTTGATTTTAGTTTCCCCACCTGTGATTTTCACATTTTGGGCTGCTCTTTTGATCCTATATAGCAGCTTGACAATTTTCTTTCACAGATAAAACACTTCCCAGATATTTAAATTTTTGTACATCTTGATTTTAGTTTCTGACTCGTATTTCTTACATTTTGGGCTGCTCTTTGATCCTATATAGCAGCTTGACAATTTTCTTCACAGATACAAAACACTTCCTTATATTTAAATTTTTGTACATCTTGATTTTAGTTTCCCCACCTGTATTTTACATTTGGCTGCTCTTTGATCCTATATAGCAGCTTGACAATTTTCTTCACAGATAAAACACTTCCCAGATATTTAAATTTTTATATATCTTGATTTTAGTTTCCACCTGTGTATTTCACATTTTGGGCTGCTCTGATCCTATATATAAGAGCTTGACAATTTTCTTCACAGATAAAACACTTCCCAGATATTTAAATTTTTGTACATCTTGATTTTAGTTTCCCCCACTGTATTTCACATTTTTGGGCTGCTCTTTTGATCCTATAGCATTGACAATTTTCTTCACAGATAAAACACTTCCCAGATATTTAAATTTTTGTACATCTTGATTTTAGTTTCCACCTGTATTGCACATTTTGGGCCGTTTTGATCCCATATAGCAGCTTGACAATTTTCTTCACAGATAAAACACTTCCCAGATATTTAAATTTTTTGTACATCTTGATTTTAGTTTCTGACCTGTATTTCACATTTTGGGCTGCTCTTTTGATCTCATATAGCAGCTTGACAATTTTCTTCACAGATAAAACACTTCCCAGATATTTAAATTTTTGTACATCTTGATTTTAGTTTCCCCCACCTGCATTTCTTACATTTTGGGCTGCTCTTTTGATCCTATATAGCAGCTTGACAATTTTCTTCACAGATAAAACACTTCCCAGATATTTAAATTTTGTACATCTTGATTTTAGTTTCCCCACCTTATTTTCCACATTTTGGGCTGCTCTTTTGATCCTATATAGCAGCTTGACAATTTTCTTCACAGATACAAAACACTTCCCAGATATTTAAATTTTTGTACATCTTGATTTTAGTTTCCCACCTGTATTTCACATTTTGGGCTGCTTTTTGATCCTATATAGCAGCTTGACAATTTTCTTTCACAGATAAAACACTTCTAGAGATATTTAAATTTTTGTACATCTGATTTTAGTTTCCACCTGTATTTCTACATTTGGGCCAGCTCTTTTGATCCTATATAGCAGCTTGACAATTTTCTTCACAGATAAAAACACTTCCCAGATATTTAAATTTTTGTACATCTTGATTTTAGTTTCCCCTGACCACCTGTATTTCACATTTTGGGCTGCTCTTTTGATCCTATATAGCAGCTTGACAATTTTCTTCACAGATAAAACACTTCCCAGATATTTAAATTTTTGTACATCTGATTTTAGTTTCCTCCACTGTATTTCACATTTTGGGCTGCTCTTTTGATCCTATATAGCAGCTTGACAATTTTCTTTCACAGATAAAACACTTCCCAGATATTTAAATTTTTGTACATCTTGATTTTAGTTTCCCCACCTTACTGTATTTCACATTTGGGCTGCTCTTTGATCCTATATAGCAGCTTGACAATTCTTTCACAGATAAAAACACTTCCCAGATATTTAAATTTTTGTACATCTTGATTTTAGTTTCCCCACCTGTATTTCACATTTTGGGCTGCTCTTTTGATCCTATATAGCAGCTTGACAATTTTCTTCACAGATAAAACACTTCCCAGATATTTTAAATTCTGTACATCTTGATTTTAGTTTCCCCCACCTTGTATTTCTCACATTTTGGGCTGCCTTTTTGATCCTATATAGCTTTGACACTTTTCTCACAGATAAAACACTTCCCAGATATTTAAATTTTTGGTGTACATCTTGATTTTAGTTTCCCCCACCTGTATTTCACATTTTGGGCTGCTCTTTTGATCCTATATAGCAGCTTGACAATTTTCTTCACAGATAAAACACTTCCCAGATATTTAAATTTTTGTACATCTTGATTTTAGTTTCCACCTGTATTTCACATTTTGGGCTGCCTTTGATCCTATATAGCAGCTTGACAATTTTCTTCACAGATAAAACACTTCCCAGATATTTAAATTTTTGTACATCTTTGGATTTTAGTTTCCCCCACCTGTATTTCACATTTTGGGCTGCTCTTTTGATCCTATATAGCAGCTTGACAATTTTCTTCACAGATAAAACACTTCCCAGATATTTAAATTTTGTACATCTTGATTTAGTTTCCCCCACCTGTATTTCTCACATTTTGGGCTGCTCTTTTGATCCTATATAGCAGCTTGACAATTTCTTCACAGATAAAACACTTCCCAGATATTTAAATTTTCAGACATCTTGATTTTAGTTTCCCCCACCTGTATTTCACATTTTGGCTGCTCTTTTGATCCTATATAGCAGCTTGACAATTTTCTTCACAGATAAAACACTTCCCAGATATTTAAATTTTTGTACATCTTGATTTAGTTTCCACCTGTATTTCACATTTTGGGCTGCTTCAGATCCTATATAGCAGCTTGACAATTTTCTTCACAGATAAAACACTTCCCAGATATTTAAATTTTTGCACATCTTGATTTTAGCTTCACCTGTATTTCACATTTTGGGCTGCTCTTTTATCCTATAGCAGTCAGACAATTTTCTTCACAGATAAACACTTCCCAGATATTTAAATTTTGTACATCTTGATTTTAGTTTCCCCACCTGTATTTCACATTTTGGGCTGCTCTTTTGATCCCATATAGCAGCTTGACAATTTTCTTCACAGATAAAGTACTTCCCAGATATTTAAATTTTTGTACATCTTGATTTTAGTTTCCCCCACCTGTATTTCACATTTTTGGCCAGTTTTGATCTTATATAGCAGCTTGACAATTTTCTTCACAGATAAAACACTTCCCAGATATTTAAATTTTGTACATCTTGATTTTAGTTTCCCCACCTGTATTTCACATTTTGGGCTGCTCTTTTGATCCTATATAGCAGGTGCTTGGATGACTTTCTTCACAGATAAAACACTTCCCAGATATTTAAATTTTTGTACATCTTGATTTTAGTTTCCCCACCTGTATTTCACATTTTGGGCTGCTCTTTTGATCCTATATAGCAGCTTGACAATTTTCTCACAGATAAAACACTTCCCAGATATTTAAATTTTTGTACATCTTGATTTTAGTTTCCCCCACCTGTATTTCACATTTTAGCTGCTCTTTTGATCCTATATAGCAGCTTGACAATTTTCTTCACAGATAAAACACTTCCCAGATATTTGGAATTTTGTACATCTTGATTTTAGTTTCCCCCACCTGTATTTCACATTTTGGGCTGCTCTTTTGATCCTATATAGCAGCTTACACAATTTTCTTCACAGATAAAACATTTCCCAGATATTTAAATTTTTGTACATCTTGATTTTAGTTTCCCCACCTGTATTTCACATTTTGGGCTGCTCTTTTGATCCTATATAGCAGCTTCTTGACAATTTTCTTCACAGATAAAACACTTCCCAGATATTTAAATTTTTGTACATCTTGATTTTAGTTTCCCCACCTGTATTTCTGACATTTTGGGCTGCTCTTTTGATCCTATATAGCAGCTTGACAATTTTCTTCACAGATAAAACACTTCCCAGATATTTAAATTTGTACATCTTGATTTTAGTTTCCCCCACCTTGTATTTCACATTTTGGGCTGCTCTTTTGATCCTATATAGCAGCTTGACAATTTTCTTCACAGATAAAACACTTCCTAGATATTTAAATTTTTGTACATCTTGATTTTAGTTTCCCACCTGTATTTCACATTTTGGGCTGCTCTTTTGATCCTATATAGCAGCTTGACAATTTTCTTCACAGATAAAACACTTGATATTTTAAATTTTTGTACATCTTGATTTTAGTTTCCACCTGTATTTCACATTTTGGGCTGCTCTCTTGATCCTATAGCAGCTTGACAATTTTCTTCACAGATAAAACACTTCCCAGATATTTAAATTTTTGTACATCTTGATTTTAGTTTCCCCACCTGTATTTCACATTTTGGGCTGCTCTTTGGATCCATATATAGCAGCTTGACAATTTTCTTCACAGATAAAACACTTCCCAGATATTTAAATTTTTGTACATCTTGATTTTAGTTTCCCCACCTGTATTTCACATTTTGGGCTGCTCTTGATCCTCTATAGCAGCTTGACAATTTTCTTTCACAGATAAAACACTTCCTGATATTTAAATTTTTGTACATCTTGGATTTAGTTTCCCCACCTGTATTTCCACATTTTCAATGTTCTTTTTGATCCTATATAGCAGCTTGACAATTTTCTTCACAGATAAAACACTTCCCAGATATTTAAATTTTTGTACATCTTGATTTTAGTTTCCCCCACCTGTATTTCACATTTTGGGCTGCTCTTTTGATCCTATATAGCAGCTTGACAATTTTCTTTCACAGATAAAACACTTCCCAGATATTTAAATTTTTGTACATCTTGATTTTAGTTTCCCCTTACCTGTATTTCACATTTGGGCTGCTCTTTTGATCCTATATAGCAGCTTGACAATTTTCTTCACAGATAAAACACTTCCCAGATATTTAAATTTTTGTACATCTTGATTTTAGTTTCCACCTGTATTCCACATTTTGGGCTGCTCTTTGATCCTATATAGCAGCTTGACAATTTTCTTTCACAGATAAAACACTTCCCCAGATATTTAAATTTTTGTACATCTTGATTTTAGTTTCCACCTGTATTCCACATTTTGGGCTGCTCTTTTGATCCTATATAGCAGCTTGACAATTTTCTTCACAGATAAAACACTTCCCAGATATTTAAATTTTTTAACATCTTGATTTTAGCTTTCCCACCTGTATTTCACATTTTGGGCTGCTCTTTTGATCCTATATAGCAGCTTGACAATTTTCTTCACAGATAAAACACTTCCCAGATATTTAAATTTTTGTACATCTTGATTTTAGTTTCCCCACCTGTATTTCACATTTTGGGCTGCTCTTTTGATCCTATATGTGCCTTCGACAATTTCTTCTTCACAGATAAAACACTTCCCAGATATTTAAATTTTTGTACATCTTGATTTTAGTTTCCCCACCTGTATTTCACATTTTGGGCTGCTCTTTTGATCCTATATAGCAGCTTGACAATTTTCTTCACAGATAAAACACTTCCCAGATATTTAAATTTTTGTACATCTTGATTTTAGTTTCCCCACCTGTATTTCTACATTTTGTCATTTTTTTGATCCTATATAGCAGCTTGACAATTTTCTTCACAGATAAAACACTTCCCAGATATTTAAATTTTGTACATCTTTGATTTTAGTTTCCCCACCTGTATTTCACATTTTGGGCTGCTCTTTTGATCCTATATAGCAGCTTGACAATTTTCTTCACAGATAAAACACTTCCCAGATATTTAAATTTTTGTACATCTTGATTTTAGTTTCCACCTGTATTTCACATTTTGGGCTGCTCTTTTGATCCTATAGCAGCTTTGACAATTTTCTTATAAAAAGAAGACTTGCGGCAACTAGGAGCTTGTTCTACAGAAGAATGATGAGAATAACATAGACTTAGCATGTAAACAAAGAGGAAATTTTAAGAAAAATGAATCAAAAAGATATTTAGAAACAGAAAGATATAGACACTGAAGGAACATAATATTTAAATAAAAAGATATGCAGTTTTACAGTAATATGAAGATTGTAAATACTCAAGCTACCTGACATACAAAGAATATTTGTACCACAACATATCTGAAGCCCACAATGCGCACTGGGTGACTCATATGTGCGTCCTTGTGCCAGGATAAACTTATTATAGCCACAAAATATATCAGAATGTCTTTTGTTTAGCAAAGCTCAGCAAACATTTAGTTAGTTCTCTAAATTAAAATACACACGCACACACGTACAGAGAGTGAGTGAGTGTGTGTGTGAGAGAGAGAGAGAGAGAGAGAGTGTGTGTGTGTGTGTGTGTGATAGAAAGAGAGAGTGTGATGGGTAAATTGTCGCCATCTTATATTTTTCAATTTATACATGAGTACTTGTTTTTAATTTTGTTGTCTACACAGCATAGTCGGGTCAGTTGGGAATCGTCTGTGAGAACTACATCACCATGACGCAATTGTTGTTGTTGTTGTTGTTGTTCTTCTTCTTCTTCTTCTTCTTCTTCTTCTTCTTCTTCTATGTGCCCTGTTCTTTCAGGACGTAGGCGATCATGGCCTTCCACGTCTCCCTATCCCTGGTGGCTCTTAGCACGCTTTCTCCTGTAACACCACGCAAATCCGTTCTGTCATCTATTTGCACAGGCCCTTCCAATATGTTATCCGCTGATTTCCTCTGTCTTTTTTTCCCTCTATCTGGCCTCTTAGTAGCAGGTTCTCCAAGCTCTTCTCCTTTATTGCATGCCCCAAGAACTTTAGTTGTCTCTTCCTGATGCTCAGTATTAATTTCCTTTTCGTTTCTATCTATTCCAAAACCTCATCATGCTCGGACCATGACATCCACTGCATTTTTCTGTAGAACCACATCACCATAAATTTGAAAACAACATACTGTATTGCTTGGCCATTTTAACATGTCATTTTAACGCATGCATTCTTCGATCTTTTATAAACATAGAATGAGGAAAAAATTCTAAGCCCAGAGGTTAGCTTACTTAAAGGAATCTTTGGGATGTATTAGTTTTCATTAGACTTTTCTTCATTCTCTGTTTATAAGGGGTCGAAAATGCATGCTTTAAAATTTCCCAACTAAGTTTTATTGAAATTTACAGATAAATAAATATACACATATATATATTTTTTCTAAACATATACTGTTAAATATAAGAGACAATAAATGTTTATTATGTTCAATCATGAGCCGTTCCAAACATTGTATTTTGGCTTTAATTTCAGGTGAAAATAAAGACAGAAATTCTCCAACATTTGGATATTTTTCTTATTAAGTTGGTTCTAAGCTTTCGGCTTATATATATATATATATATATATATATATATATATATATATATATATATATATAAGTGCTGGTGTTCATCTATTCAATACCTGAAATTGCATTTGGCATGAAACTCCTAGGCACCGGTTAGGAAAAATAACATATATATATATATATATATATATATATATATATATATATATATATATAGTCGATAGAATAAAAGAAAAAACAAAGTAGAAAACGTGTCTCAATCTGACATGTTTCACTTTTATTAAAACTTCGAGATCGAGTTAAATGAAAAATAAAAATAAAAACTCGATCTCTGAAGAAGCTATATATCCAGGGGTAGATTCGCCGACTGACGCCAATTCGGTCGGGTTTCGAGCCTGGGTTATGTAGCAATCGGAGTCTAACCGTACTGATGAGCTGTGATACAGTGAAACAGATCTGTCTGCGGATGACAATAGGAGGAGTAATATTTATATTTAATAATATATATATATATATATATATATATATATACTCCTGATCAAAATTTTAAGACCACTTAAAAATCTTTAAAAAGAATTATTTTTTTATGGATAGATTTTAAACTCCTCCCACTTAAGGTTACCAATACTACAATCTAAAAGATTATGGAAACAAAAAACTATATTCCAAACATTTTATTTTGAAATTTACATTTTTATAAAATGAGGCGATTTACACATGATCAAAATTATAAGACCAGAGACAAAAATTCTACGAAATTGTACAAAAAGTGTATGAAAACATTCAACAACCAAATTTAATAATGAGTTCTACCTCCACTGCTTTTTGGTGACTTCAAAAATTCTGTCGGGCATGCTAGAAATAAGCGTTTCCATTAAGGTGCGGGGGATATTGCTCCAGCTTTTGAAGATGGCTTCATGAAGTTCATTTTTGTTGAATATTCTTTGCCATTTCGGTAAACATCTCTTGTCATCCATCCTCAAACATTTTCAATTGGGTTCAAGTCTGGTGAGCATGCAGGATGTCCCAAGAGATGGACCCTATTTTCTTGTAGAAAGGTCAAGGTCCGTCTTGCAGCGTGGATTGCAGCATTATTCTGTTGGAATAACCATCCATCCACACACAAACGATGGCCCTCCATCATCAATGATGCTTTTTGTAGCATGCTAACATAACCAGCCGCTGTTTGACAACTCTGTACCACCTGGAGCTCCATCGTCCCTCTGTAAGAAAAGGCACCCCATACCATTAGGGACCCTCCACCACTATGACGTGTGGATAGCATTTCAGGAGGTATGTTTTTGTTATGCCAATATCGTTGGAAGCCATCAGGATCATCTAGACTGAATTTTTTCTCATCAGAAAACAGGACTTTCTTCCACTTCTCAACGTCCCATGTTTGGTATTCACAACCAAACTTTAAGTAGTCCACTTTGTGACGTGGAAGCAGCCGAGGAATTTGTTTATGCTTTTTATTTACCATGCCTTTTTGTCGTAAGTGTCGTCTGATGGTTACGGGACTGCAATCAGCATCTGT
>JBBBDQ010001215.1:3355000-3522500 GCA_037127315.1 Ascarosepion bandense
TTTATGTAAACTTGCGAGTGCACATGTCCGTTGGATTTCTGTTGGGTATAGCTCTGAGAGTAACAGAGATTCAGGTGATAAATCTTCTGCCAAGTCGATAGGTATAACAATTTTATACTTCAGTTAAGTTCTGTTATCAAGGGAGTCGCTACCTCTGGACTGGACGTATACTTGTTGCGTGAACTTTAAAAACCACAATTCATAAAATTTGTAGACATCCGGTTAGATGATGAACCCGGATTTCACGAATGAGGTGTGTTACTATGACATATATATATATATATATATATATATATATATATATATATATATATGTAGAGAGAGAGAGGAGAGAGAAGGAGAGGAGAAAATTAATTTGTATACAAGTCAACTGCAATCTCGCTATATCCACCTCAATGTTTTTCCCTTTCTCTCTCCATATAAATTCACACAGACGCGCACACCCCGATTCAGGTTAGTGTGTGTGTATGTCAGTCAGTCAGTTAAGTGTCATACGTGATACACGCTTGGGCGATCATGTCTCGAAAGAGACATGACTGACTGGGCAGAAGATTATCCCGCAGTAGGTTTCCATTGCTTTCTGTGGTAGACTGGTTGCCGACCAAGGCTATAGAACTCAATCTGTCCTGCTATTTAATCCATAACTGGAAGGAAGAGACGGATTAATACCTTTCCCAAGGGTATTTGCGCGTAAGTGAATACAATGGATTCAACTGGAATTCGGACTCGGCTCCCCGGTTTCTCGTTCCGAGCCGATATCCACTGTACCACAACGCACATTTGTTTTAATTGCATGTCTTTTTGAATCTCATTTATGTACATGAAAATACTGCAATGTTTATGGATATAATATTCACTTTCCGACTATGAGACCCGGCTGTGTTAGCACGAAGTTACAAGTCATCGAGATCGAGGTATTAAGCGTACTGGCCTTGTTGAAACTATTGATCGGACCAGATTATTAGCTTTCACCCAGAAACTGGAAATGTATGAATACGTCATAAATTATGGGAGTTGAACAATCACAAATTTGTTTCAGAAGGCGTCTACACTAGCGACTAACATTATTGGCAGACAAGCATATACGAGTTCAGCTAACAAAGTCCATCTTTGTTATCTCAACTGCTGCATTCTTAATTTTTTTGCTTTTTTCATTCTTTTTTCATATATCTTTGTTTAATTCATTCATTTTTTCTTTCTTTTTCCTTTCATTCTTTCTTATAATTTATTTATGGGGAATAGTGCTCAATATCAGAAATAGGTGTTTATAGAATAAACAGTGCGGACATAAGTATTAACACTACATCGTGACTGTCAGTTTGACACTTGAAATAGAAAAGCTATTCACACAAAACATCATTCAACAAAAAGAAAAAAAGAAAAAAGCAAAACAAAAAAAAAAAAAGAAAAATGAAAGCAGGCCAACCTTATCGAATCTTATATGGAAACTTAGAAACACAAATGAATGATTGATTGGATCATTGAATGTCGAAATTTAATTTTTTTGGAAGCTTTGAAGTAATAAAAATATAATATATGTTATTCTGCTTTCACAATTGAATACATGGTAGGAGACAATTTGTAACAAAATGATTTCACAGGTTCAGAAACAAAAATCAAACTAATATATGACTTTCATATTTTTTCTAGAATTGAAAAGAATAATAGATGGAATAAAACTTGATTAGATGTTAATATTCATTGATTTGATTTATTTGTTTAACGGCACATCAACTTCTTATGGGTCATTTATTTCTGAAATTTAATTTTTTAGACACTTTGAATTTGATTATTTTTCATTGTTGATTGATAGATTGATTTCCTTGTTTAACGGCATATCGACTCCTTATGGGGCATTTAATACTGAAGTTTAATTTTCTTGGGGGCATTACTAATTTCTTTTACAAAAATATATTGCTGGTAATTGTTACCTTTTACAAAGATAAATTGCTGGTAATTTTTTTTTACTATGAACACGTATTGCTGGCATTATTAGTAAAAATATGTATTTTTATACATTCACATTGTTTTGACTCCAGTTTGGAGTTAACTATTCGCCCGTATTTGGGATCCTAATATGTGATGCGACCTGGGTCAGGTTGGATCTGGGAACAACAATAATTTTGTGTTTTCAGTAGTGTTTTATTGTTCTTACAATAAATATGGCTTCAAAAAGTAACTCTGTTACTTGAAACTAGCCCTGTTCAGGTAACATATGCATGCTTTCCAAGCTGGTGATTTTTTAAAAAACTATTTGTTACCTTTCTTTTTTTCTTCAAAACTAAACAACAAAAATGTTTCTTTGTTTAGCAGCCTATGAATTTCTCACGGATCATTTAATATCGAAATTTAATTTTTTGGGGAGCTTTAAAGTAATAAAAATGTGGTATATATTATTCTGCTTTCACAACTGAATATATTGTAGGAGACAATTTGTAACAAAATGATTTCACTGGTTCAGATAAATGATTGGTTATCTGTTGCTTTTGTCTAGAGGCATATCAACCTCTATGGCTTATTTTTTTTTTATAAGCGTTTCACCCCGAGCAAGGCATGTCACTGCCACTACTGCGCAGGGGGCTACATAGAGTGGAGAAAGGATGATTAAATATAGGAAATGTCAGAGGGTGGGTGATAGGCGGGTAGGGATACCGAGAATGAGGGTTGGGTAGATGAGAGTGTTCTGAGAATAATTGGGAGTTAGTGTGATAGGAGGTGTCTATTGACCCTACATTTAAACACCTGGAGATTGTAGCTGTCGGGAAAGCAGACTTATGGAAGGGAGTTCCACAGGCGGGAAGTGCGAGAAAAGAAGCTGTTGGAGTAGAATTTACGGTTACATCTTATCTGTTTAACTGTAAAAGGGTGGGATCTAGTTGCTAATCTAGTATCTCGTGTAAATTCCTGCTTAGGCGACACCAGTGCTCTAAGTTCATCGGAGCAGAAGCCATGAAAGTACTTGTAGAAGAGGCACAGGGAAGCCACATCACGCCGGTGAGAGAGTGGAATGCCAAAATCTAAATATTTTGAACACAATTTTATGGCTTCAACTAAATATATTTTGAACGGACTTCTATGCCTGCAGCTTCAAATAACATGTATTGTTGGTAATTTTTTTTATATATAAAATTTATTACTACTATTTTTACTATAAAATACTTTAATAGTGTATTGTTTTTGTTTAGGTGTTCACTATTTGTCCACAACTGGGACTCTAAAAGTTGTTACCAGTACGAGTCGGATAGGACCTGGAGAGAACGGCATCTAAGAGGTGGTCTCATACTCCCGAAAACCTCTCTAATCTTCCGATTTAACTTTTTAAAAACTTATTATTGGTTATTTTATTGCTGAACACGAAAAACACAATTCTTTCTAAAGATTAAAAACAAATAAAAATCACATAAAAATACTACAGAAAAAGAGCATCAGCCTACAACAATCCATTCAGAAATCAAGTTCTGCTTGGAGGAAATAATGGCTATAATTACCTTTCCATACCAAAACAAACTACTTAATAAACGATCAGAATGAATCTCAAAATGCATTCACGAAAACAAATTTTGACTACGTTACTTAAAAATCGAAAACTAAAAAAGAACAAAAACAAATAAAAATATAATAAAAGAAATGAATGAAAATAATAAATAAAATAAATGAACCTAAACCAATAGATGAGTAAATAAATTAAATAAATAAGAAACTGACTTAAACACTACGGAGGCACGAATAAAACCGATTAAACGTAATAAGATCAACCAACACCAGTACAACCAATAATAAACAATAATGAACAAAAAAAAAAAAATAATTATAAAATAGCCACAAAACTGCATCCGGATCCAAAATCATATCCACTCAACAGCCCCTAGAATAATTCGAAACGTAGCTGTTACCGTCTTCCCGAACAACCGTTAGAATAATACAATAGGCCTACCCATAACACATTACAGATCTGTATATATAAGTAATTGCGGAAAAAACAGCGCACATGGCCATAAGTTTGCGCTTAAGCATAAAACAGACTGTCGCTACTTGATATCGACTTTATACACTCTATCCCTGATAGTGAGTGTTTTAACCCAAAAATATAACATACCTTAAACTTTAATTTTATCAAATATCTTAGGACCTTGTATAATTTTACGTTGTTTTTCAAGATATGGCGTTTCCGGAACTACAAGCGTGTAATTTCAGATGATATCGCATCTATAAGGAAGGACTATAAACAAGCTTGAAATTCAGCGTTTGTCATTTCACCAACGTGTAAACAATTTTGTTTTTCATAGCAGATTTCGTGACAAAAATGTGTATTACCGGGGAATTTTGTTGCACTCTTCTTCTTCTTCTTCTTCTTCTTCTTCTTCTTCTTCTTCTTCTTCTTCTTCTTCTTCTTCTTCTTCTTCTTCTTCTTCTATGTGCCCTGTACCTTCAGGACGTAGGCGATCATGGTTCTCCACGTCTCCCTATCACTTGTGGCTCTTAGTATGTTTACTCTTGTTACTCCTGGTAACCCTGCAAATATGTTATCCGCTGCCTTCCTCTGTCTCTCTTTCCTTCTATCTGGCCAGTCAGTATCAGGTTCTCCAAGCTCTCCTTCCTCATTGCGTCTCCCAGGAACTTCAGTTGTCTCTTCCTGATGCTCAGTATTAATTTCCTTTTTGTTGTCATTCTTTCCAACACCTCATCGTTGCTTGCATGCGCAGTCCACGATATCCGCAGCATCCTTCTGTAGAACCACATTTCCGCTGCTTCCACCTTTGTCCTCATTTTCGATGATATTGTCCAGCAGTCACTGCCGTATTGAAGAACTGACATCACATAGCAATCCAGCACTCTCTTCTTTGTTTCTAGTGAAATTTTCCTGTGTCTTAGTACTTTACTCAGCTTCTGGAACGCGTTCCTTTGTTACACTTCTTTATTCAAAAGAAATCTGCAGCTGAAGCACACAGAGTTTTTGTTGAAACTTACGGCGATCATGCTCTGTCGGAAACAACTTGCAGAGATTGGTTTAGACTCAAGGTTTCGATGTTGAAGATAAAAAACGCTCTGGGGCACCGAAAAAGTTTGGAAAAGAAGAATTGGTGGCATTATTTCATGAAGACTTATGCTAGGCGTAAGCAGAACTTGTAGAATCATTAAGAGTTGATCAGATAACAGTTTCGAAACATTTGAAAGCCGAGAGACGTCAAATTGTGTGTTCTCACGTGTGAAGCAGAATATACATGGTTCAAAACTTCTGCTCTGCATTTGGTGAGATCAACTGGGTGTAGTTTATTATGAGGTCCTTAAATCAACCGAAACCATCACGGGAGGTTGCTATCGACTACAACTGATACGTTTGAGTCGAGCATTGAAGACAAAACGGCCGCAAGATGAACTTTCAGAATCATTAGAAATTGATCACACAACAGTTTAGAAACGTTTTAAAACATTAGGAATGATTCAAAAGCAAGGTTATTTGATGCCGTACGTGATGAAGCCGAGAGACGCCGAACGGCGTGTTGTAACAGTTGCTTCATCGGCAGAAAAGGAAAGTTTCGCGACCGGCGATGAAAAGTGGATACACTGCGATAACCCTAAGCGTAGAAGATCGTTGGGTAAGCCCGGCCACGCATCAACATTGGCGGCAAAGTCAACTATTCATGGTTCGAAGCTTCTGCTCTGCATTTGAAGGGACCAGCTGGGTGTAGTTTATTATGAGGTGTTCAAATCGACTGAAACCATCACAGGAGATCGATATCGATTAAAGTTGATGCGTTTGAGTCGAGCAATGAAGAAGAAACGGCCGCTATCCGACAAAGTGATTTTGCAACATGACAACGATAGGCCACATGTTGCAAAACGGGGGAAAACCTACTTGGACACGCTTAAATGGGAAGTCCTACACCGCCGACTGTATTCACGAGACGTTGCCTCCTCCGATTATCACTTGTTTTGCTCAATAGCACATGGCATGGCTGAACAGCACTTTTATTCTAATGAAGATGCAAAAAATGGGTCGACATGTGGTTAAGCTCAAAAAACGTGTCGTTTGTTTTTTTCCGATGCGGAATTCAAATGCTGCCAGAAAGATAAGACAAAGTAGTGGTTGACGAGAGACAATAATTTTAGTGACATGTTTCTTTCTAAGTTTTGTGCATAAAACATAAAACATTATTTTCCAGGAAAAATTAGCGAGAACAAATTCAAGGTTCAACAGCTAAAAGAATAGCTGAATAATACCGGGTATCCAAAACATTCGAATAACTTCTTCATAATTTATGTTAAGAAAAAATGATAAGAACACAAAAAATTAATTAAAAGACCTCACCGCAGTACCTTGTCAGTCGAAACTTCTATAAAGTGGGGATTGCGGCCCAAATACACAATTATATATATATATATTATGCCCTCATTACGATTGAGCTCTCTGGAGAAGAAAATTTTAAAAACAGTTTCCACTTCTGCGATATGCGTGACTCTTCAGAAATGAATGTAGTTCTCTCGGTGACTGGTGTGTGTATACACTGCTTATATACAACACGTTAAAATTCCCCTCCTCTGATTCCATTTGTTGGTGGCTTAGGTCGAGTTTCGATCCCGGCCAGAAGCAAGTGGATGCGTCTAGCCACACTGGTGGGCTGTGGTGCGGCGGGGCAGGCTTGTATGTGGATGACTAATATATATATATATATATATATATAAATATATATTGTCATCCGCAGACAGATCTGTTTTGCCGTATCACAGCTCATCAGTACGGTTAGACTCCGATTGCTTTATATATATATATATATATATATATATATATATTGTTTAGTTACTTAGTTTCTGGTCATAATAAGATTAGACCAGTGCACATTTATGTTAAAAAGTGTTCAATACAATTATATTGTAGAGCTTTTGAATATTTTCCATTTGTAAACGAGTTTTATAGTAACTCGATTACAAATGAAATATATATAGTGTATGTTGGTCAAGCGCCGGTCTGAAGAGTTACATAAGTGAACATAAGTACAAGAGACCATCCACAAATATTTTAACTTCCATATAAAAATAAATCAGGTTTTTTAATCACTTTACGTACATACTGTTGCAACGACTGAAAGGAAAGCTTACTTCTACGAATATATATGTATATATATGAACCTTCTTCTATTTGGAAAGCAACTCAACTGTATCATCATATTATCCTATGTCGATGACACGTTTCGAATTTCATGAACTGCGCAAGGACTATTGCGTAGTGCACGAAACTCCAAGTTGTGCCACTGACGTATGATAATATGTATATTTATTAACATATATAATTAATAGCTCTGTTTAAACTACATTGAGCATTGTTTCATGTTTCAATGTTATCTTCAGGGTAAGTGTCATTACATATCTGGTGGCCTGTATATATTTCCAGAAGATAAACTCCCAAACTGAAGATCAGAATTCTCTTCCAAATGCAAACAAGAAAACACATTCCTTCTATGCTTTCTACATACACATCACGGCAAAAAGACTGAATCAAAATCCCATAACATAATTCTAACAAACTTTATTCCAAATAGCAAAATATAGGAACAATAAAATACCGTTTAATCCCAAATTGAAATGATGACCTTCTAACGATAAGTGTCAATCACTTAATTGATTATCTATAAGTACCTTAGATGTGGTCCACTGTCGAATGTGTGAAGCCCACAGTGAGGATCGAATTCACTAATCTTTCGTAATCGATCTAGCAAGAGAAGCTTGCTAATCATTACATCAAATCGAAGATTTTGAGTCAATCACTACACGTGATTCACTTAGCGTAGCTTTGGTGTGGTATATGGACAAAAGAATGGGGCATCTAGTGAAGATCATTCACTCTATGTGATATGTATGTGTTCTTCGGCATGTACGATAGCGCGTGTTCGAGATATCAACCATCTCCGCACATGGGTAGATGCCCGAGGTAGATGCGGTACAAGGTCATTTAAGTGGGAAACCGAGTCCTTAAGCTCGGGCAAAAAACTCGTCCGGGTTCTTCTCTGTTCGAAAGGCAGAGGGTTCGACAAAGTGCAAACAACCGAGATCGATTCGGTCGATTCACAGTGCGTGATTGAGTGAGACTGTGTTTATGTGTATGCACAATTCTGTATGTGGGTGGGTGTTACAGTTCAGGTGGGGGAGCTCACACGCATATTTAATTCAATGTCTGTATATATATTTTCCTAATCATTTCGCCCCAAACAAAGCAGTTTTACTGCCACTGGTGTGTAAGGTGGGTAAATCAGGGGAAGTGATGAGAAAGAGGGATAGGTTATTGGGGGTGTCAGGAAGAGGGTAATAGAAGAATAAGAATACTGGTGGGATGGGGGTGGAGTGGACGGAGAAAAGAGCTTGAGAAAAAGGATGCGAGTTGGTAAGATAGGAGATGACTATTGATCTTTCATTTAGATTCTTGGAGATTGTAGGTATTGGGGAAGCAAGTATATGGAAGGGAATTCTACAGGCGGAAAGTGCGAGAAAAGAAGCTATTAACATGTGCATCAAATGAATTTATAAATATTTAATAATTATCTCTATTGCAGTTTCCTCAATGAAAGAATGAGGAAAATTTAGAGTGATTCCATTCCGTACGAGTTCATCTTTGCTTCCTTGCCTTGTAAAATCTTGCAAAGTAATAATAATAATAATAATTCCGAATTCTACACACGTTGTATAGCTATTTTAGCGAGAAAAATGTCGCTTCTTCAGCAACGATCAAAAGCAAAAACTTTTATTTCAAATGTGGCACAAAAATTCACATACCGGAGGGAACCCCAAAACATATCCATACACAGGAAGTTTACATGAAAAAAATTAAAATTTGTCGTCTAGATATAATTTTTGTACCATATTTGAAATAATTGTTTTTGTTTTTGATCGTTACTGAAGAAGCGACATTTTTTCGCTGAAATAGCTATACAACGTATGTAGAATTCGGAATTTTTTGATATGATATACATATTTGGCTGTGTAAATAGATAATACTATTTACATCGAGCTCTCCACCTGGATCTCTTTTTAATTTTTATAAAATGAATATTAATAGGATCTGGTTTGTGGGATTTTGGGATTTTACCTAGATGCTTTTTCTTCTTTTGATCTAATATATATATATATATATATATATATATATATATATATATATGTGTGTGTGTGTGTGTGTGTGTGTGTGTGTGTGTGTGTGTGTGTAAGAGAGTTTTGTAATTTGCTTGAAGCATTGCGTATAAGGTGTATGGTTAGGTCTTGAAGGCTATCACAATGCGTTTAGTGGAATAAAGGAAGATAAAGAAGCTGTTGGGTATTACCTATTTATTATTCATTAATATTTCGGGATCAAAGTCTTATCTTCAGAATGATAGGAGAGCTTGATTTCGAGTCCGCTGAAAGGCACAGTCTACGAGAGGACTTGAAATCAAGATCTATCATTCTTAAGAAGAGACTTTGATCTCGAAATATTAATGATTAATAAATGGGTAATACCCAACACCTTCTTTATCATCCTTTATTCCACTAAACGCATTGTGATAGCCTTCAAAACCTAGCAACATATATATATATATATATATATATATATATATATATAATTTCAGATATAGCGTATACAAAGTAGTTTCTAAATAATTCAGTCAGTCAGTTAAGTGCCATACGTGAAACACGCTTGGGCGATCATGTCTCTTTCGAGAAGATTATCCCGAAGTCGGTTACCATTGATTTCTGTGGTAGATTGGTTGCCAGCCAAGGCTATAGAACCCAATCTGTCCTGTTATTTAACCCATAACTGGAAGGAAGAGACGGATTAATACCTTTCCCAAGGGTATTTGTGCGTAAGTGAATGCAATGAATTCAACTGGAATTTGAACTCGGCTCCCCGATTTCTTGTTCCGAGCCGATATCCACTGCACCACAACGCACATCCCGCTCTAAATAATTAATAGATTTAATTTAATATAACTTGGACTTATTTTATTTATTTATTTACTTTTTTTAGAATAACGTTTCAAAATAAAGATAGATATTGAATTAAAGTCGAAAGAGTTGAATAACATTAAGTCGGGGTTTTACTGTGGTGAATTGGCTATCATCGTTAGACGCTTAAAAGGTTAACTAAGTGAAAAAAAAAAACAAAACCCCCCCCCCCAAAAAAAAACAAAAAAGGGAAACAAAAAAAAAACAAAAAACAAAAAATAATGATCGACTGTAGCTGACAAAGTCAGGAAATTGTGCATTCGAAATCATGGACTTGTTTCAAGTACACAAAGAAATACGCTACCTTGTATGAATATATTGGGAAAAACCCTATCATTTAAATACGGCTTTTTTTAAAAAACTGAAATTAAATAGGTTTATAAGTCGCCAGCAAAGAAAGAATTTCACATTTTTGGATGTCGTGTTAAATATACAGTACTGTGCAAAAGTATTAGAACAAGAACTTTTTTTAATCTTTTATGAGGCATTAAAATAAAGTTTAAACTCACCCCTGTCCAAACACATTTGCACACTACCGGTAGTGTGCAAAAGTATTAGGACAGGGGTGATTTTCCTAAAAACTTCACTGAAGTTCAAATACAGGGTGAAAAGCCAAGTAAATTGCTAATAAATCTTGATTATTTAAAACTACGTGTAAAAGAAATGTATTAAAAAGAAGTTATATTTAATTTTTCCTATTTTCTATTAAACAAGTTATTTTGAAACTACTCATTATTCTATTATTCTTGGATATGACTGACTTATTTCTTATTCCCTCCTCTCGAATGGATAAATCTAATGTTACTTTGCAAGACACACTTTGGAAACAAATACAAGCTGCTTGGCAGGTGATCCTATTACACACATTGAAGAAGCTTGTGATGTCAGTGCCTGACAGAATGAAGGCTGGGATCAAAGCAAAAGGCTATTATACTAAATATTAAATTTATTTTCTAACAAATATTTTTCTTGTTAAAGCATTTGTTAAGTAAATCAAACAAAATTACTTTAATTAAATTGTTTATTTTCTGTCAATATGCCTCATCTAATCTAATCTAATCTAAACTTATTTATAAATGGAACTTTGTTTGTGTGTGTGTGTGTGTGTGTGTGTGTGTGTGTGTGTGTGTGTGAGTGTTCGTTACCTATAGACTCCGAAACGGCTGAACCGATTTTCTTGAAAATTTGCACAGTTGTACTATAAGCGTCTGCGAGTGTTCTTAGCTAGGTTTTGCATCGAGGTACCCCCGATTAATATCGAAAATCGATAATCGAAAAAATCGGGTTATAGAAGGAGTGGTTCGATTTTAATCAAATTTGATACACTCATAGACAAAGACATAAGAAACGATATTCAGAAGTCTCAAGGTTGCAGTTCTTACAATAGTGCAGAAAATCGATAATATATATATATATATATATATATATATATATATATATATATATATATAAAAGCAAGATATTTGTGTGTGTGTGTGTCTGTTTATCTGCCTGTATGTCTGTATTGTTTTCAGCCCTTTTATTTTAGTTTTTGCTTCGGGTTTGGCTCTAAGTAGGTATAATTGTAGTTTTTAGTCTCAGCTATGATACCATTTACTCAAAGGACTTATTTAGCCTTCAAAATTCAGTTTACGAAGAAAAAAACTTATTTCATATCGATACCAGGAAATCAAAATTTGACTTACATCCATTCATTTTTCTTTCAGTTTACGGTTTCGCTTTAACTGGAAACAACTATTGCTCATTAGTCTTTCGTGCCAACGTCCAAATAGTCTGAACTCTAGGACAATGAATTAGTTTTAAAGCGCTCATTACACCCGAGCAACGCCGGGCTATATTGCTAATAAAAGATCAAATAGTTCACGTCCTAATACTTTAGCACAGTACTCTATATCCTCCTGACGACAGTTTAAACTGACACTTTCCGTTTTCCCATATATCAAATTTTATTTATAAGCTATAATTTTAAACAGAAAATTTCATTAAAATATGTTTCGAAATTTATCATTTATCTGAAATCAAGAATGGGAAATTTAAGCTAAATGGGATGGGCGTCCTGGTGCAGTGGATATCGGCTCGGAACGAGAAATCGGAGAGCCGAGTTGAATATGTTCCGTTCACATACGCGTAAATATCCTTGGGAAAGGTATTAATCCGTCAATTCTCCCTCTAGCTATGGGTTAAATAGCAGAACAGATTGGCTGGCAACCAGTCTACCACAGAAAGTAATGGCAACTTACTGCGGGAAAATCTTCTGCCCAGTTAGTCATGTCTCTTTCTTTGATCACCCAAGCGTGTATCACTTAACTGACATGTGGCCTAAAAAGCCTCCTCAATCTTGTCGATCAGATGGGTCTTGGTGTTACAGGCAGTGCAGTTGGTATCTTTCTTAACGGCTCCCCACACATAATCATCCATCGGATTACAATCAGGAGAGTCAGGGCGCGGAAACGTTTGGGCTGGGGAATTCGTAAAAATTAGTCGACAACCGCTGACTATTATTGGAGGTGTGGAAAGGAAACTAAATCTTACTTCCTGATCTTTCATCATTTTCTTCTGCAGTTGTTGGATGAACTCTGGTGTATGGAGGTAATCGGAACTTCTGTGTACTTTCCTACAATAGTCTGCGTTGCAACTCTCGGTGTTCAAGGAGCATGGGGCAGCTGTCATAATTGTGGCATTTTAATGCCCGGCTCCGATACTCTTTTCAAATATCCAGGTGGTTTCCACTCGTTCATGTCAGCTAACACCTCTAAAGCTGTAGTGATTATCCTGATGATGAACTGTACCTAGCAGCAAGGCCTCTGATCGAGAGGTTTTGAGGAGCATGGAACCACCTCTAAATTGCTGTTGTTCTCAGGTCCATTCTGATTTGGGGTGGTAGCACCTGTTAGGGTCCCAGCTATGGGTAAATAGTTAACCCACAAACTTGGGTCATTTAAGAGAAAAAGAATAATTTAGTCTGGGTAAGAGTCTTTAGCGTGGGACAGCAACTTGTCTAAGAGAAGGAAATCTCTTAAATAGAAACTTCTACACTTACTCTGTGTAGAATAAGGTAGGCTGAACTCCATAATCTTCGTGGAGAAGGAGTCTCGAAAAAACACTGAGTTTCCAGTTTCTGGTGTTAGTAAGGGAATACAGCTGTAAAACTCGCTCCAATATTTCATGATGATTCAATTACAGAGCCGTCAAGAAAATTCCGTCCAACTCATGCTAGCATGGAAACAGACGTGAAATGATGAACAGATCTGGAGTGGTAACACCTGATAGGATCCCAGCCATGGGCAAATACTTAACCTCCACACTTGGGCCATTTAAGAGAAGAAAGAGTTAGGCTGGATAAGGTTCTTTAGCTTGGGATGGCAACTTATCTAGAAGGAGAAAATCTCTGATATAAAAACCTCAACACCTATTCTGTATAGAATAGGGTAGGCCAAAGTCTCTAACTTTGGTAGGTAATCTTCCATGAGATGGTGTCTCCATAAAAGCACTGAGTTCCCAGTCTCCCAAACTGATTGGTATTAGTAAGGGCATCCAGCTGTAAAACTCGCTCCAATATTTCATGAAGATTCAATTACGGAGCCGTCAAGAAAACTCCGTCCAACCTATGATAGCATGGAAACGGACATTAAATGATGATGATGATGATGATGATGATGAAAGCTGTAATGATTAGGTTACACAATGCCATTCACTGTTTACAGATATTACCAACCAATTTGAAGATTTACTATGTGTATTTGACACTTACGAGACATATTAAAGGCAAGAGAAACAGTGAATAACCTACCTAAAGAGATTGTGTAAATGGATGATAGCATGGGGCTTAGGAGGGATAGCAATTAAACAAAATAAACAAAATTTACTAAGAGTTACAAACGACAGGAAACCGTGGGAAAAAAAAGAATGATTACAATGTGTGGAAAAAAAGATGTTAGTTTTCTCCATATACTCCAGCTGTCGTCTGGAATTAACAAAGTTCTTTTTTCTATATATTTAAAGTATAATTATAGTCTTTAATTTTGGAAAGTGAAAAATTCACTGAAATATGTTAAAACATTTCCAAATTTTAATCTGAAGTTAAGAAAATACGAACCCGAAGAAAAATAGTCTACTTATATGGGGAAAATGATTTTGGTTGGTTGGTTGTTTTGTTTTTTGTGGCATATCAACCTCGGCGGGTCATTTATTGCCAACTAAATTTTTATTTATTTATTGCTGGTAATACCTTTTTTCTTTCAACAATTTATTGTTTTTTTTTAATATAAGTTTTGTGTCTAGTAATACTTTTTCTTTTCGAGTATCAAGATTCGTTGGGATCTGTTTTGTTTTTTAAGGACAGGGTCCCCAAGTCCTACCCTGTTATTTAGCCCATGATTGGAGGGGAGGGAGGGATTAATACCTTTCCCAAGGGTACCAGTGCTTAAGTGAATGCAGGGTATTCAACTGGAATTTGAACTCGGCTCACCGATTTTTCTTTCCGAGCCGATATCTACTGCACCACAACGCACATCCGTCACTAAACAGCACCTGGTATTCCCAAGCGGTCACCTATCTAAGTACTGACCAGGCTCAACGTTGCTTAACTTCGGTGATCGAGCGAGAACCGGTGTATTCAACGTGATATGGCCGTAAACCGGGGGAAAATTAAGTTATCAGTTTAAACTGATACCAGGAAGATATGTTTTAGAAGAAAATGAAATCGGTAACTTTAATATACTATTGCGGGTGTGGTGCACTGTTGATTAAAAGTGTTACTGTCACCTAGCAGTAGGCAATTTGATTCGGTGTATCAGGTTTATTTATAGAGTGTGATGTCATACAGCCAGATAACTCAATGTTGTTTGGGTTGTTAAGCAGGTTTTAGTGTGGGTTAAATCAAGTGAAAGGGAGCAGTTTCTTAGAATGTATTTGGTGTTCTGTATCGTTTCGTCACGATCGCAAGAGTCGCTAGTTCTTAAACTCTCACATTTGGCCATATATGTCTCCTACCGCAGTATCTCAGGCAATTGCTCTGTTGAAGACGCACCACCATTGTCATTGGTCGGTTGTGTTTAGCGACATGTCATACTATCTGGGTTATTTAGTGGCGAAATGTAAATATTTTAAATATAACTTTATATTCTGCCACTCACTTACAACTAGCAGTATAGCCCGGCGTTGCTCGGGTGTAATGAAAGCTTTAAAACAAACCCATGGTCCTGGAGCTCAGACTCTTTGGACGTTGGCACGAAAGACTAATGAGCAATAGTTGTTTCCAGTTAAAGCGAAACCGTAGACTGAAAGAAAAATGAATGGATGTAAGTCAAATTTTGATTTCCTGGCATGGATATCAAATAAGTTTTTTTCGTCGTAAACTGAATTTTGAAGTCTAAATAAGTCCTCTGAGTAAATGGTATCATGGCTGAGAATAAAAACTACAATTATACCTACTTAGAGCCAAACCCGAAGCAAAAACTAAAATAAAAGGGCTGAAAAAAATACAGCCATACAGGCAGATAAACAGACACGCACACACACAAACATCTTGCCTTTTATGTATATATATTATCGATTTTCTGCACTATTATAAGAACTGCAACCTTGAAAATTCTGGATATCGTTTTTTATGTCTTTGTCTATGAGTGTATCAAATTTGATTAAAATCGAACCACTCCTTCTATAACCCGATTTTTTCGATTATCGATTTTCGATATTTATCGGGGGTACCGCGACACAAAACCTAGCTAAGAACACTCGCAGACGCTTATAGTACAACTGTATAAAATTTCAAGAAAATCGGTTCAGCCGTTTCGGAGTCTATAGGTAACGGACACACACACATACACACATAGAGACAAAGTTCCATTTATAAATAAGTTTAGATTACAGAGCAGGTTGAAAACAACAGCAACAGAGAAGAACCCATATTGAGTAAATAGATGTCAAAACAGAGTCTAGGATTTTCTTTATAATTATATCGCCCCAAGCAAGGCCTTTTACTGCCACTGGTGCGCAGGGGGGTTACATGGGAGGAAAGTTATGAGAAAGTGGGACAGGCTATAAAAGATGTCAGGAAGTAGGTAAGAGAAGGATGAGAATACTGATGAGAGTGGAGTGGACGGAGAAAGGAGCATGAGAGAGAGGCTGCAAGTTAGTGAGATAGGAGATGTCTATTGACTTTACATTTAAATTCTTGGAGATTGTAGCTTGGTCTCATCCTGTTATTATTGAAATTGCTAAGTGTAACCCTAAGTTATTTTCTGATTGTTTAGTCTCTTAGGATGTGCGTTGTGGTGTCGTGGGTATCGGCTCGGAACGACAAATCGGGGTGTTCGAATTCCGACTTTGAATTCCAGTTGAATTCCTTGCATTCACTTACGTCCAAATACCCTTGGGAAAGGTATTAATCCGTCTCTTCCTTCCAGTTATGGGTTAAATAACATGGCAGATTGAGTTCTACAGCGTTTGAGTGATCATGACTTACTGGGCAGAAGATTTTTCCTGTAGTAGTTTGTCATTACTTTCTGCGGTAGACTAATTGTCAACCAAGGCTATAGAACCCAATCTGCCTTGTTATTTAATTGCTGGAGGAAAAAGACGGATTAATACCTTTTCCAATTGAATCGTAAATGAATGCAACGAATTCAACTACATTATGCAAAAATGAAATGCAATCGTCATCTATTTCTTTGAACATGGTTCATTTTATTGACCTCTCTCTTTAGTAACTTTTTCTCAGTCTCCTTTACCCTTATTGACCCCTTTGCGTCTTAGTGGCTCTATCGCCTTGCTTAGGGTGAAAAGATTAAAATATATATTCTTATCAATCAGTATTATACTTACCATTTTGCCATTTCAATTCACTGTAATAAGATGCCCTGTAGCGTAAGTAGGGGGGATCTCGTCCTGGAATATCGTGGGAATGTACTTGGCTCGCCTGGATCAACCGAAGAGGGTCGTCAGATATTAAACCATATTGGTCGTTACTGCATGATGCCTTCTTTAGATTCCAGGGCCTGTATGTTCCACCCGGAGGTGCCATAGAGGTGCAATTTGTAGTCGCAGATATGCAAGCCACAGGTTGAATGGGTACATAATGTTCAAGAGCTAAAGAAAAAAACAAAAACATATTTTTTATTAAAAGTTACCATTTTTTCCCTCGTTCAGTAGTCCTGGTTATGACGATAAAATACATCCAGAAAATTGGTAGATTCTGAGGAGTGTGGAACCACCTTTTAATTGCTGTTGTTCCAAATTTCACCCTGATTCGAAGTGGTAGTACCTGTTAGGGTCCCATCTATATCCAAAGAGTTAATCCCCAAGCAAAAGAAAAACACTATGAAAGTATAAGAATACATTTCTATTGTAAAAATATCTATCTATCTATCTATCTATCTATCTATCTATCTATCTATCTATCTATCTATATTGTCAACAAGACACATTTATACTAGAATGACCAACAATACATTTTATAGTAAAATAAGGAACAATACGTTTTACAGTAAAATAACGAACAATACATTTTTCAGTAGAATGACCAACAGTACATTTTATAGTAGAAAGACCAACAATACATTTTATAGTAGAATGACCGACAATACATTTTATAGCAAAATGACCAACAATACATTTTATAGTAGAATAACCAACAATACATTTTATAGTAAAATAACGAAACAATACATTTTATAGCAAAATGACCAACAATACATTTTATAGTAGAAAGACCAACAATACATTTTATAACAAAATGACCAAAAATACATTTCATAGAATGACCAACAATACATTTTATAGTAAAATAACGAACAATACATTTTATAGTCGAAAGACTAATAATACATTTTAGAGCAAAATGACCAACAATACATTTTATAGTAGAATGGCCAACAATATATTTTGTAGTAGAATGGCTAACAATACATTTTATAGTAGAATTACCAACAATACATTTGATAGTAAAATAACGAACAATATATTTTATAGTAGAAAAGCCAACCATACATTTTATAGCAAAATGACCAACAATACATTTTACTGTAGAAAGACCAACAATACATTTTATAGTAAAATGATCAATAATACATTTTATAGTAGAATGGTCAACAATTCATTTTATAGTAGAATGGCCAACAATACATATTATAGTGAAATTATTTTTTTCCAACTCACTGGCACAAACAATGTGTGTTTTGGGATGGAATCATGTCTTGAATATTATTAAAAGTAAGCCATTTTTTTGTTCGTTTTTGCGTAATTTTTGCTGAATTTTAAACTTTTCATTCCTAATTGAAGGATTGATTTTGTTTTTTAGCAGAAATTTCTTTGACTGGTGGAATCTTTGTCTTTATGTTATGTTTTTCCTTAGTATGTCAGTCAGTCTCTTTCTTTCTTTCTTTCTTTCTTTTTTTGTTGGCCGGCTGTATAGGTCACACTGGCTATTTAATTGACTCTCCCATTCCCCAGCATTCTCTGACCAAAAATTAAAAAAAATTATTTTTTTTCAACTCACTGGCAGAAACAATGTGTGTTTTGGGATGGAATCATGTCTTGAATATTGTTACAAGTAAGCCATTTTTTTGTTCATTTTTGCCTAATTTTTGCTTAATTTTAAACTTTTCATGCCTAATTGAAGGATTGATTTTGTTTTTTAGCAGAAATTTCTTTGACTGGACTTTAACTAAGTTAAAACTTAGCAAGTCACCAACACTTTTTTTTTCAATTGGAGTAGATAGACTAAACTATCGCTCGGTTCACATTCCTCCCACGTCTATTGAACAGGTGATGAGGCTCATCCCTTGTTCACTGTTTAGGATGTGGTTTCCGGCTTTCTCTTTTCCAATCTTTTTACTCTTTTCTTTTTTTCCTCTTTCTTTTCGCTTTTTTTTCAGTTGGAGTAGATAGACTAAACTATCGCCCGGTTCACACTCCACCCACGTCTATTGAACAGGTGAAGAGGCTCATCTCTTGTTCCCTGTTTAGGATGTGGTTTCCGGCTTTCTCTTTTCCAATCTTTTTACTCTTTTCTTTTTTCCTCTTTCTTTTCGCTTTTTTTTTTCAGTTGGAGTAGATAGACTAAACTATCGCCCGGTTCACACTCCACCCACGTCTATTGAACAGGTGAAGAGGCTCATCTCTTGTTCCCTGTTTAGGATGTGGTTTCCGGCTTTCTCTTTTCCAATCTTCTTATTCTTTTCTTTTTTTCTCTTTCTTTTCGCTTTAATTTTTCAATTGGAGTAGATAGACTAAACTATCGCCCGGTTCACACTCCACCCACGTCTATTGAACAGGTGAAGAGGCTCATCTCTTGTTCCCTGTTTAGGATGTGGTTTCCGGCTTTCTCTTTTCCAATCTTCTTATTCTTTTCTTTTTTTCTCTTTCTTTTCGCTTTAATTTTTCAATTGGAGTAGATAGACTAAACTATCGCCCGGTTCACACTCCACCCACGTCTATTGAACAGGTGAAGAGGCTCATCTCTTGTTCCCTGTTTAGGATGTGGTTTCCGGCTTTCTCTTTTCCAATCTTTTTACAATTTTTTTTTAATCATATCACCGCGAGCAAGGCGGTAACGCCACTTATGTGCAGGCAGCTACGTAAGAGTGAAAAGATTGGGAAAGAGAAAGCCGGAAACCACATCCTAAACAAGGAACAAGGGATGAGCCTCTTCACCTGTTCAATAAACGAGGGTGGAGTGTGAACCGGGCGATAGTTTAGTCTATCTACTCCAATTGAAAAAAAATATACGTCGTTTGGCAGGATTCGAACCTGCGTACATTAAAAGAAACCGCCAATAAATGTTACATGTCTTAATCGCTCAATTACGTAGGACTCATAATCAAACTAAACCTGAATAGTGCTTTAAAACACACATTTTCCAGATTTTTCGAAATATTCATATCTGCTGCTTTTGTAACTTATTTCAAAAAAATTATTTTTACGAAATTCATAACGAAATGGATTAATTCCGACATATTTTTAATTTATTTGTTCAGACATCTTTAATAGATACTCATATTTGAGTAGATCCTCTGTTTTTTGTAAGCAAACAGTATATTTATTTGCATCTAATAGCCTAAATAATCGAGAAATTTTGTTAGAAAAATGATAAAGAACAGAGTTTCTATTTAAATACGAGTCTCCGTTAAAAATATTTAAACAAGTAAATTATATATATGTATATTTATATATTTAAAAAATTCATAAACAATATATGTACACACACACACACACACACACACACACACACACACACACACACACACACACACACACATATATATATATACGTATAGTTGTCAGTCCGTAAACGGTGAGGATAATCCAACAAGATTTCCTTAATATAAATTATTAATAGGTAAATCCACATAGAGAGCTCGGTGGGTATTAACCAGAGCGATATGAAGTTTATAAAGGAAAAGTCAACACGTCATATTAGTGAAAAACTATAGTTCATTTTAATAAGCTTAATTAGTTCATATCATCAGACTCTTTTACAATATTTCCTCTATCTGGCATAAAATTTCTGCCGGAATGAACGTTTTCTTAAAATGAAGAGGGAACATAATAGAAATAATAATAAACATAAGATTACAAACAAATAAATAAATGACAATTAATGTAAGGGGAAGGAGGAAGGAAAGAAGAGAGATAGAGTCCAGTTCCAAATAAGGGTAGTATCCGTTTGAAGTTATTTTGAACGTCTAAGATGGCATGACTTCTGAAAAAAAACCCAATTCCCCTGACTTTAGGCGTCTATTTGACCCCATCAGGTCAACCCACTTACTTATACTAACTTTTATCCACTTATACCTATGTATACAATTCATATGTATTATAGATTATGTCTATTATGTTTAATCATTAATCATTAATTGTTTCTAAGCTTTCGGCTCACATGAGCCATCTTCAGGGAGGTCACCAAGACGGTAGCACAATAACATCCACCATCAGCGACGATTTTATTTTGTGTTGACATAAAACTCCGCTAGGCAACGGCAATAGTTACCAAAAATAACAAACGCAGTTCGCAAATTTGTGACGTCATAGAACCGCATTGCAAATTTAGAACGGCTCATGATTAAACATGATAGACATTCATTGTCTCTTATATTTAACAGTATATGTTTAGAATATATATATATATATATATATATATATATATATATATATATTAACCAAAACAATATTAACATATTAAATATATAAAAAACAAACAAATACATAGTGCAGCAGAAAAACACCCGAAAAACTCTTGCACAAAAGTGCGGCATAAGTGACTATGGTGTCTTCATCTAGCTCAGGGTTTCCTAGTTTAGGCTATATCAATAACAGGTGGACGATATCAGCTGCTGGGTAGGCGATGAGCCACTGAACAGAGAATGGTTGGTGATTTGAAAGTTTGGTTGGTGATATAGGATTCTGAGTATTAAAAATGTATTTCAACACATGAAAAATGTTCAAAGAAGATAAGTATATATATATATATATATATCCGCAAACAGATTTGTTTCACTGTATCACAGCTCATCAGTTAGACATCCGATTGCTTTTTACCTAGGATTGAAACCCTGACCGAATTAGCGTCAGCCGGCGATTCTTCCTCTGGGCTATATATATAAAATAAAATAAATATTCAATATTCAAAATTGTTGAATGAACATGTCAACATGAAATCCCTAAGAGAGATTTTATATATATATATATATATATATATATATATATATATATTTGTTCCATCACTAGTTGGTAAAAAGTGCTCGATGGATAAATCCAGAGCCTATAATAATAATAATAAAACCGACTCTGTCCGTATCCTAATCTTAAAATATTACACAAGAATCTTTTAAAGACTATGAATAAGCAACAGAATCTAACTCCGTTACCGTCCTCGGCTATAGAGCTTTGGACAAAGAGGGGAAAAAAAAGAAAACTGCGTAGGACCGACAATGCATATGGTTCTTCACAGTAAAGAAAAAAAACCCTCGAACGGAACGAACCACCAGGAAAGAAAAGTGCTCGATACAAAACTAACCAAAAAGTGTTAACCAAAAGGCAGTTACGCAGAGCAAAAACACAGGAAAAAAATCGCAAGATCGCCAAGACCTACCGCGGTTTCGCACAACGGCTCGTCAGGGCAAAGGCAGACCATGGTCTGCCTTTGCCCTGACGGAGCCGTTGTCGCTCGCTCTTTTTTCGTCATGTATATATATATATATATATATATATATATATATATATATATATATATATACTGCCGAGTGCCCATAGCCCAGAAGTAGAATCGCCGACCGATACCAGTTCGGTTGAGTTTCAATCCTGGGTTAAAGAGTAATCGGATGTCTAACTGTACTGTTGAGCTGTGATACAGCGAAGCAGATCTGTCTGCAGATGACAATATATATATATATATATATATATATATATATATATAGAATAAAAACAGAAAGATAAGAGAATGAGAATAGCTGGGTCGCATTCAAAGATAAGATACAAATATCTCTGCAAACTTGAAATATTTTGGTATTTTCTATAGTTCTGAGAAGAGCCATTAACATTCAAATAATTTTTCAGACGAAATAACATATTTTTCGGATATAAATGAAATAAGGAAAAATTAAGAACAACTAAAAATATTCGCTGAAAATTTATTTGTAGCATTTTCTTTTCAAAATCAGAACAAAAATTGTTTAATTTTTTCTCAGTTCATGCAAACATTAACCATAAAACCAGTAATGACTATAAAACTATTATTTATAGTATTCAATCGTAAAATTTATTTTGGTTTGTTCTTTGATAAGGCAGTAATAATAGTATCAATTGCGGCATAAGTCAGTATTATTCATTGACTCCCTTTGGTATTTTTGATGACATCATAAAGTCAGGTTATGAACCAGGAACAAAACTTTTACTAAACAATTTTGGCATGCTTTTGAATATCTTCAAAAGAGGTGCAGGGTGGACTTTTTTTTATGTGAAAGAAGGCGATGATAACAAAATGGTTGGGAAATTACTATTATGTATTTGGTAATTCTGAGAGTTATATAAGGGAGGTATATTTGCCGGATGTACGTTATGAAATCAGAAAGTCGAGTTTGAATTCCAGTTGAACCCGCTGCATTCACTTATACGCAAATACCCATGGAAAATATATGAATCCGTCGCTTCTCCCTCCAGCGATGGGTTAAATAGCAGAAGATTTTCTCAGAAAGTAATGGCAATCTACTGAAGGAAAATCTTCTGCCCAGTCAGTCATGTCTCTTTCGAGTCATGCTGGCCCAAGCGTGTGTCATGTATGGCACTTAACTGACTGATATCTGCCGCTCCCTGTATTACAGAAAACAATTATATATATATATATATATGTGTGTGTGTGTGTGTGTGTGTGTGTGTGTGTGTGTGTGTCCTCAGATTGACACTCTAAAATGTTGGTGTTGGATCTTCGGGATCAAGTGTCAAGCAGTACAGCATGCTGTTTTCAAATTTCTGAGTAATGAATTGCATCTTGGCGCTCATTTTCTTTCAGAAGGTGCCCAACTGACTCTATTAAACTGTGCAGTAGTTAAAATCAAAAGCAAGCAAGATGTATTTGGTATTTCTGACAAATACATAAGGAAGGTATATCAACTTTTTTTTCTAATACGTTAAAACGTACTCTTCTGTCTTAATTCCTCTTCTTTTATTGTTCTCTCTCCTTATTAATCTTTCTTTTTCTTATATTTTTTCATATCCAGTAACTCCTTGTGTCTCAGTCTCTTTATTGCCTTGTTCGACAGTTAAATGATAAAAAAAAATAAAAAAAACAGGACATTCCACCATTGTCATAACAAATCAGTTTGTTAAGTACCATTACGTGACACACGTTGGGCGATCATGGCTTTTGATTTATGACAGATGATTTTCCCGGAATAGGGTGACATTTCTTTCTGCAGAAGGCTGGTTGCCAACCAAGGCTATAGAACCCAATCTGTCCTATTATTTAACCAATAACTGGAGGGAAGAGACGGATTCATACATTTTCCAAAGGTATTTGCGTGTAAGTGAATGCAAGGAATTCAACTGGAATTCGAACTCAGCTCCCGATTTCTCGTTTCGAGCAGATATCCACTGCCCCACAACACACATGTACCTAATAATTAATTATTAATAAAATGATCATCTAATGATTAATTATCCACGGTAGTATGATAAAGACCGTTGGACATATCTATACATATAGTCACCCGTAGACAGATCTGTTTCGCTGTATCACAACTCATCAGTACGGTTAAACATCCGATTGCTTCTAGCCAGGATTGAAACCCGACTGAATTGACATCAGTCGGCGATTATATATGTTACGGTTTTTATCATACTAGAGAGGTTAATTAATCATTAGATGATCATTTTATTAATAATTAATCATTAGGTGGATGTGTGTTGTGTTGTGGTGAATATATATATATATTCTGTCACGCTTGTGTGGTAGATTATTTTGTTTTTTCTTATATCTTAATGTAAGATCCTCAATATTAGGTACATTAATATATATATTGCCGTTATTTTAGGTGGCCTATCGATATAAATATTTTGCCGTCATTTTTGACGGCATGGGCCCACTCGTGAATATAATAATTAGTAAATAATATTAAGATGAAATTTACGTGTGAAAATATTCTAATAATAGTAAGGTCTTTGCAGAATTGGCAGTTATAGGTTGTCATAAGGGCGTACAAGGAAGGAGTAAGAGGTGCATATTAGGAGAATATGAAGGATGGATAACGGTTGATCCGTGACTTGAAACGGTTGTAGCGGTCAGGAAATCATCCTCTCAGGAATCTGATTCGCAATGAATCACCTGTTGGAAAGAAGCTCACTGACTGGACTTCCTCCTTATTAATGGAATATGAAGAGAATGAGGATAAGTCGATTTAGTGTGTGTGACTTGGTAGATCCTATATTTTAAGGTCTGAACTAGTATAACCAAGAAATGTAGTTTACCCGATACAGTAGCGATAGAGTAGCAAGAGGCTAGTAACGTCTTGTCTGTAGGATTAGGGTTTTAGGTCAGAAAAAAACATTTATTAATGTATGATTTAAGGTGGGGGACTGGTTTTCTGTTGTTATTTGGTTACATACTGACCACCCACAAATAATTACTTATAATGATAAGACGTAAACTAGTTTGAGTAATAAAAATTGTGTAACGATCGAGGCGGAAAACATAAACCAAGATTTCAAAGGGAACCCACTGAAAAGCGTCTCATGTTATATTTTCGACCTCAAAAGAATTGTGTGTTGACTTGGAATAATGGATAGCGACTCAAAATGAAAAATAGGTGAGCTGATTTGGCGTTCCAGTATCATTTTGTCTCCCATCTATGGATAAAACAATAAAACTTTTATTTGGAAAATCATTGGTATCCCTGCAAAAAATTGTTAATGCAATATCACCTCGCAAAAAGAAGTATATTTTTACAAATTAAAGTATCTTTCAGCCTTAAATAATCCATAAAGGGTTGGCAAACCGTAAAAAACAAACAAATAAATAAGACAATTCACTTGCATAAAAATATTCATATAAAGCGGATAGAGATGGGCTCCTTCAGAAGAGTGATAGTCAAATAAAACGACGTATCGTAAAATCGTTTCTCCCTAAGTTCGCCATTGTTCTGGCCTTGTACCGGACCAACCAAATGTTTCCATAAAATGTCTACTGCTGAGCTATCTTTTGAAACTTCACTATTTCTGATGAACTTTATTTCACGTTTTCCCTAATAAAGATTATTATTATATTACTCATGTCCCTCCAGGACGGAGGCGATCATGGTTCTCCGGAGATTCTTTTTCTCTGTTATCTCGGAAATACCATGCCCTACTGGGGAAGATAGTGGAGTAGTTTTCTGTTGTTTTCTTTACGGTGGCCATAAAAATTTATACTATTTAACCTATAGCTGGATGGGGTAGAAAATAAATGAATTCATGCCTTTCCCCCTAGAGTTTTTGTGCGAACGTAGTTGCAACAGACTGGGTTGGAATTCGAATCCGGTTCCACGATTCCACCTTCTGTGATAAAGGTTTTATATGAATCAAAGCTAACGCTAAAGTTGGCATGTTTTATAAATGTTGGGACGCCCGCGCTTATTCGGCTATAATAGACTATTCCATTACTATACAAAGTAATGGTGGCATCTACGTAGGAGAGTGTGCCGAGCAGCCGATCGACATGTCAGTCGTAGACTTCCGGTGACGACCCGGAAGTACCCATTGCTCATACTACGTCTTACGACGGTTTAGACGATTAACCTATTCCTGTTGTTGAGTTATTTATTCTTACTCACGACATAACAATAAATAAAACAGAATGTATGGTTACCAGCAAATGGAAAACCCAAACACGCAAATTGGCGATACCAAAATCAAGAAACATTTAAATATCTAGGAAGATTTTTAGCATAAGACGGAAAATGTGACACCAGAATCCAAAGGCACATTGAAATAGTGAAAGATGCTTTCCAAAAGATGAGCAAAGTATCAAGAAACAAGAAAAATTTTGTTAAAAAAAAGAAAATACAGAACTGTTATGTAATACCAGTCCTCCTAGATGAGAGTGAGTATTGGACTATATAGAAGAAGAAGAGTCCTGAGGCAATAGGAATGCAGTTCTACAGAAGGATAGTGAGAATCTCATGGACTGAATATGTGAGCAACAACAAAATTTTAAAGAAAATGGAAACAAAATGTACATTTATACTTAAAAGTAAAAGATTGTTGAAATTTCTAGAGCAAAACCTAACTAAAGAGGGTTTAGAAACTCTGACACTCACAGGTCATCTCTTATTATTAATATCTGAACAAAAACTAAAAAAAGTACATCTCTGTGATTTAAAAATGAGATAACCATGTCATGTTTTGCAAGGATATTTAAATAAATCAGAACATATACTGCCAGCAAACTTCCTGCATACGGATTTAAAATGATCTCAGTAAATAGGCAAATATAGAAACCAGTGTAAGACAAGGGTGTATTTTCTTACCGGACTTATTCAACCTATACAGTGGGGTGATTCTGAAAATGTTTACTCCTGCAGCTTCTTTCCTCGCACTTCCCGCCCGTTTAACTCGCTTCCTTATTCTTGCTTTCCAGACGGCTACAACCTCCAGGAATTCAAATGCAAGGTCAATACTCATCTTTTAACCACTTGACCCTAGTTCTTTCCTCACCACCCTGTATATCCTTTCCTTTCTCTCCACCCCTGCAATTGTCACTCCACCTGTGTTCTCTCCCTCCTTTCTAATGGTTTGTCCTTCTCTTCACTCTCTTCTGCCTAGTGCTTTTACTCTTATGTAGCCCCCTGCACATCAGTGGCGTTACCGGACTGATATGATTAAAAAAAAAAAAATTAGAAGACCTACCATGATTCACTACTGGCGGCTACAATCTTAATAAAAAGAGATATACAGATAATACAGGGTTGGTAGCAAACATACAGGAACTCCTTCAGAAGGCAGTGAAAGAAAGAGAGAAGAAAGGACTAAACATCAATTGAAAGAAGAGATTATGCATAGTTATTAGCAAAACGAACAAGCCAACATGCAAATTACAAATTGGAGATACCAAAATTAACAAGTACAAATATATAACACTATTTACATTATTCAGACGATTGCCCTCATCTTCGTTGCCATTTTTACAACGTTTCGGCCGTTGTACGCTGCGGCCGCCTTCGGTTCGAAATCTTTGACACATGAAGAAGACCGGAACGTACAACGGCCGAAACGTCTTAAAATGGCAACGAAGATAAGGACCGAATAATGTAAATAGTGTAAATACTACCTCATCACAGAAATATAGACAGATATAAATACCTAAATATAAATACCTAAATATAAATACCTAAATATTAAAGCTTTTAGTGAAGGACGGAAAGTAGAATACTAAAATCGGAAAGTGGATTGAGATAGAGAAAGATACTTTCTAAAATTTAAGCAAAGTATTAAGAAACAGGACAAATTCGTTAGAAAGGAATACTGAATTATAACATAATATAAGTACTCTTGTAAGGCAGTGAATGCTGGACAATCTCCGCCAAATGTGTGTCTACAGAAGGATACTGAGAATGATCCGAACTTATGGCCAATGAGGATATTTTAGAGCAGCGTTTTAACAAATTATGGGTGGCGACTCACTGGTGGTTCGCAAGTGGAATGTTAGTGGGTTTTAAAAAGTTATATTAGAATTACACATCAACTGGCGATTAAATGCTATCTGTTAAGATAGCTTAAGACTCGGGCTTTCATTACCAGGCTGTTGCATCATGTTTTGACGAGCTTAACAAATCAGTGTTGGTCATGCTCTCAATTTAATCATTCGTTATCAAGGAAATACTTTTAAATCACCTATGCATACAGTATTTTATCTATCGTACCGGTTTTATCAGAATTTTATTATATAGAATTTTAACTTTTGATTATAGATATACTAGCAGTATAGCCCGGCGTTGTTCGGGTGTAATGAAAGCTTTAAAACTAATCCATAGCCCTGGACCTCAGATTCAGCCTAAAGAATATTTGTGTGAAGTTCGGTTAGATTTGGATAAAAATTGTGGATTTGTATAAAGGACAGACACGCACACAAACATCTTACCTTATATATAATCGATTTTCTGCACTATTGTAAGAACTGCAACCTTGAAACTTCTGAATATCGTTTCTTATGTCTTTGTCAATGAGTGAAATTTGATTAAAATCGGACCACTCCTTCTATAACCCGATTTTTTCGATTATCGATTTTAGATATTTATCGGAGGTACGTCGACACAAAACCTAGCTAAGAACACTTGCAGACGTTTATAGTACAACTGTGTAAATTTTTAAGAAAATCGGTTCAGCCGTTTCGGAGTCTATAGGTAACGGACACACACACAGACACACACATGCACACAGACAAAGTTCCATTTATAAATAAGTTTAGATATGTTTTATCATATAAATATTTATTTGATTATATGTAGATATAATGTGCCTCCTCCTCCCACGACTATGCTACTTCAATCAAAAGTTAAAATTTCGTGACCAAAGGTTAGATATCTACCTTCAAAGGATATCCAGAAATAATAATAATAATAATAAAACATATAGATGTCTATAATTAGACATTTTTGCCTAGCAAATTTGAGTGAGTCGTTATAAGCTGTGGTCATGAATAGTGGGTCGTGATTCTAAAAGTTCGAGAACCAGTTTTAGAGAAAAACAAAACAAAACGGACGCTTATACATGACAGAGACAGTTGAAATTTCTAGGGTCCATAATGAGGAAAAAGGGCTTGGAAAATCTGATACTCTCAGAACTGAGGAAAGGAAAAAAGGGAACGAAAAAAACAAAAAAAAAAACAATGCTTAATCTACCTAGCAAGTTTGAGTAAAAGGATAACAGAACGGTTTAGGCGATATAACAAAAAGACAAAATCTGTTGACAGTTAGAAAGAAATGGAAATCGGGGTGGGCCATGATCACCAACCTCCTGGAGGAACACAGCACATAGAAGAAGAAAAAGACTACACTATTTTCTGTACTTACATATAATTATTTATTATAAGCATTCTGACCATGAAGCCTGGGTTCGAATCTCTCTATGGTCGATTTGTCAGGAAGGTGACTTCTTGATGGTATAGGTCTGGAGGATGCGATCCCGGTGTGTGGCCCCGTTGGAAAATGCCTGAGAACCACGCGTTGACCCAATCCTTGTTAGTGAAATTGGGTAGACGGCTCTCTCTCTGCGGAGAGATGGTTGTGCTATCCCGAGGTCAAAAGTAATCATGAACAAGGGTTTGAGCGTCCTGGCCTTGTTCAGACTATCTTTTATGCTAGATAACGCGTTGTCTCCCAGAAGCTGTAACTAAGGTCCGCTCAGTTTCAGAATAAACCACAGGTGGGCTCTGTGGGTGTTGAACAAATGTGCCTGAGCTGGCATCTGCAATTGGGATTACCTAGCCTCTCCGGTAGACAGGTATCCTCGAATATGAATGGCCAGCCATTATATAATTACTTATCACTGCTTATTAAAAGGACAGAAGCTTAGTGAATAATAATACTTACCTATTGACATAACTCTTTTCGTGATGACGTTCTGAAGCGAGTAAGTCCTGATCATCAAGTGTATGAGAGCGAATGTAGAGAATTAAAAAGAAAAACGTCTCGAAACAATCGCATTTCAGATGATTGTCAATGAGAAAAATCAGTTATAATTTATGCCATAGATTCGTTATTTATTCTTGCTTCTAGCTTTTCTTATTCATCATTCTCATTAGTCTTTACTATTAGGAGTGATATACGGCCCTAACTCCTACCCCGACCTCACGTCTTTTCTTTTCACCTTGCTTGGGTTTCTGCCGCATTTTTGGGTTTACCCCCACTTTGTTTCGTCCCCACCATCCATCACATTGTCAGCTTCATTTAGTATTATTATTTTTTTTCTTTTTCGTTGCTCTCGAGATGAATGGTGAAAAGTCATAACATTTCCTAACTGATTACATGATATCAGAAGTGTAGCGTTTGTTTCTCTTTTTAGTCTATTTAGAGTTCATTTTTGTCTTCTCATTCTTTTTCTCCTCCTCCTTCTTCTCATTCGTCTCCTTCTCCTTCTCGTTCTTCTTCTTCTTCTTCTTCTTCTTCTTCTTCACATTCATCGTTGTTTCCTTCTTCACGTTCCTCTTTTTCTTTTTCTTCTTCTTCTCCTCCTTCTTCTTCTTCTTCTTCTTCAGGTCCTTTTTCTTTTCTTCTTTTCATTCTTCTTCTTCTTCTTCTTCTTCTTGTCCTTCTTCTTCTTCAGGTTCTTCTTTTTCTTTTCTTCTTTTCATTCTTCTTCTTCTTCTTCTTCTTCTTCTTTTCCTTCATTTTCTACTTCTTCTCATTCTTATTCATCTTTTTCTCCTTCGTCACGTCCTTCTTCTTCTTTTCTGCTTCTTCTTCTTCGCATTTTTCTTCTCCTCTTCCTTATTCTTTTCAGTCTTCTCCCCCTCTTCCTTCTTCTTCTTTTCATTCTTATCCTCCTCCTCCTTCTTCTTCACATCTTTCTTCTTCTTCTTCTTCTTCTTCTTCTTCGTTTCATTCTTCTCTTTCTCTTTCTCTTCATCCTCCTCTTCCTCCTTATTTAGTACTGTTGCTAAGCTTCTTTTATGTCCTGCATTATACAGGCGATCCTGACTCTCCACACCATCCTATCCTTTTGTTGCTCTAAAAAGTTTACCATTGTTTCCTCTTATTTCTCTTGCAAAAAACATCTCATGCGTGTTAACTTCTCTCGACAACCATGGCTCTCCACAACTTTCTATTTTTGTTGGTCTCAGTAAGTCTTTTAACTTTTACCGTCCATATTTGCTTTGTTTTGCCATCAACACGCAAAAACATTACAAAGGTTACTCGGTGCTTTCTCCTCAACATGTACTGTATATATTAGATTCTATACGCGATCATAGCTCTCCATAATTTCCATCTTGCTGACTTTTGACTCTTTACTATATCACTTAGTCCTCGTTATATCATTCATTCACACAAACACATTAATCATGGATCCCTACAGTTTCCTGTTTTTTGTTGCTCTGAGTAACTTTTGATTATTTACCATACCTTTTTGTCCTTGTTCTTCCATCCATACACAAAAAAATCATTAAGTGGGTAACTATGGCTCACCACAACTTATAGTTTTTGTTTTAAGTAACCTTTGACTCTTTAGCATTCATCTTTGTCTTTGTATCCCTATTTGCACAAACCTTTTTAAACACTTTACTCCCTTTTTTCTATACATTTTTGGCCTCTAATATATGATCTTTATCCTTTTTTGCCGACCATTTATACAAACTCATTAAATAGATTGCTTGTCTTTCCTTTACTATGTCCTTAGTTTTTAATGATATCTTTCCTCATTTTATATCCCAGAAATTTCTTTTATTCCTTGGTGATTGCAGGTGCAAGTTTTCTTATAGTTCCCATTTTCATGAAAACTTTGTCGTAGCTCAACTTAAGGGACCGAAAAACAATGCTTAATCTACCTAGCAAGTTTGAGGAAAAGGATAACAAAATGGTTTAGGCGAGATAACAAAAAGACAAAATCTATTGACAGTTAGAAAGAAATGAAAATCGTGGTGGGCCATGATCACCAACCTCCTGGAGGAACACAGCACATAGAAGAAGAAGAAGAAGAAGAAGAAGAAGACTACACTATTTTCTGTACTTGCATATAATTACTTATCATAAGCATTCTGACCAGGAAGCCTGGGTTCGAATCTCACTATGGTCGATTTGCCAGGAAGGTGACTTCTTGATGGTATAGGTCTGGAGGATGCGATCCCGGTGTGTGGCACCGTTGGAAAATGCCTGAAAACCACGCGTTGACACAAGCCTTGTTAGTGAAATTGGGTAGACGGCTCTCTCTCTGCGGAGAGATGGTTGTGCTATCCCGAGGTCAAAAGTAATCATGAACAAGGGTTTGAGCGTCCTGGCCTTGTTCAGACTATCTTTTATGCTAGATAACGCGCTGTCTCCCAGAAGCTGTAACTAAGCTCCGCTCAGTTTCAGAGTAAACCACTGGTGGGCTCTAATATATGATCTTTATCCTTTCTTGCCGACCAATTATACAAACACATTAAATAGATTGCTTGTCTTTCCTTTACTATGTCCTTAGTTTTTAATGATATCTTTCCTCATTTTATTTATGTCCCAGAAATTTCTTTTATTCCTTGGTGATTTGCAGGTGCAAGTTTTCTTATAGTTCCCATTTTCATGAAAACTTTCTCGTAGCTCACGTGTATAAAGCTTAAGCCTAACTTTGGCATAGGTAATTCCAGTTGAATTTCTTGCATTCACTTACGTGCAAATACCCTTGGAAAAGTTATAAATCCGTCTATTCTCTCTAATTATGGGTTAAATAACAGGACAGATTGAATTCTATAGCCTTAGCTGTCAACCAGTCGAACGCAGAAAGTAATGGCAACCTACTGCGGGATAATCTTCTGCCCAGTCAGTCATGTCTCTAAAGAGACATGATCACCCAAAGCGAGTATTACGCATGGCACTTAACTGACTGACTGAATATAATAGTTGGAATCATGATTAAGGCTTCTACTGGTCATAAAGTGGGGGATCGGATTTCTATTGTTATGAAGTAATAGACTGATCCCCATTATTATACGGAATAATATAATACATCGCTTTTCCCTCTAGCTATGAGTCAAATAAAAAACAGAACAGGTTCTATAGCCTTGGCTGGCAACCAGTCTATCACAGAAAGTAATGGCAACCTACTGCAGGATAATCTTTTGCCCAGTCAGTCATGTCTCATTCGAGACATGATCGCCCAAGCGTGTATCACGTATGTCACTTAACTGACTGACTGAAGCCTGACTTTGACACAGCTATAAAGCTTTCAGTAAACATTGAACTCACTACTTAATAGTAATAGAAAACCGATTTACGTCAAATGTCGCAATTATGCAGCCCTCAGTAGAGATCGAACTCATTAACAATAAAAGTACTCACCTAGACGAGCACGGTAATCGTTACACCACGTCGAGAAAGCCCTTCCTTTAAACGCTGTAGGTAGAACAAACAGCAGGTTTTGTAACTAGTTTGATTGAAATACTGATCTCGTTTAGACTCGATTTAGACACTTAATAGATGCCGTGGCTGGAGGCTGCTTAGAGTTGAACGTGATTTCGATAGTCAAGGATTGGGTCGGGGAAGGAATATATGATCGATCAAAATGACAGGGGTTTTAAAAAAACTTTTACTAAAAGATGACATGACCGAAAAGAAAGAAAGGAAAAGAGAAAGAATCGGAAGGAATGAGGGAAGCGAAAAAGAAGATAGAAAAGATGACAGAAAATGAAGAGGGTGATTAGATTAACGAGCCGTAAACGTTAAAGGTAGGAGAAGAGAAGCAGAATGAAATCATATTTGAGAGAGGGAGAGAGCTAGAGAGAGAGAGAGAGAGAGAGCTAGAGAGAGAGAGAGAGAGTCACATATAGATGGAGAGAGAGAGAGAGTCACAGATAGATGGAGAGAGAGAGAGTTACAGATAGATGGAGAGAGAGAGAGAATCACAGATAGATGGAGAGAGAGAGAGTTACAGATAGATGGAGAGAGAGAGAGTTACAGATAGATGGAGAGAGAGAGAGAATCACAGATAGATGAGAGAGAGAGAGTCACAGATAGATGGAGAGAGAGAGAGTTACAGATAGATGGAGAGAGAGAATCACAGATAGATGAGAGAGAGAGAGTCACAGATAGATGGAGAGAGAGAGTCACAGATAGATGGAGAGAGAGAGAGTCACAGATAGATGGAGAGAGAGAGAGAGTCACAGATAGATGGAGAGAGATAGAGAGTCACAGATAGATGGAGAGAGAGGGGGGAGAAAGTGATAATAAGAATGCGTGAGGAAGTTTGGTGAGAGATAGTGAAAGAGGTAGAGATAGAAAGAAAGAGATGAAACGGAGAATTGAAAGAGAAATTAAAAGAACCAATGAAACAAAATATCAGCAATACAAGGTGCGCATGCGCAAAATTGAAAATATAAAATGGTGGCAATGGTTAAATTGTTGCTATTTCATATTTCTAATTTTACGCATGCGTATTTTTTGTATTTGGTTTTGTTGACTGCACAGTATAGTCGGGTAAGTTGGGCACTGTCTGAGAGAAATAGAACGCCATGACACAATTCACTTCGCCAGAAATTTAGGAACGGCATACTGTACTGCTTGTTATTCACCCCAGAAACTCCAATACGAACAATTCAGATTGTTTGGGTGTCAATCTGGTGACACTGCAAAGTGTTGGAGAATATATCTAATCAAGATCATAGTGTTTGGAGTGATCACTAGTGATGGCGATGTTATGCCTCCATTCACCTTCCCACGCAGCCTCAACACAAAGGCTTACATCAAGTACCTTCAGGAGGTAGTAGTGTTCTGGGTCAAGAGGATGGTCGCTGGAGGACCCTATTTCTGGTAACACGACTCTTCACCATAGCACACAATAAAAAAAAAAAACACCAGCCATGTGTTTCAAACAATTTCTACGATCACACACCCTTTACATGTATATACCCAACTCCCCAGACTGCAACCCCATTAATTATTATGTGTAATGCGCACCCACCACCACCCAAAAAAAAATGCGCACCCACCACCACCCAAAAAAAAATGCGCACCCACCACCACCCAAAAAAAAATGCGCACCCACCACCACCCAAAAAAAAAACTCCTTGTAACACCGAAGATGAACGGAAGGCATCGATTATGGAAGTATCCACCAACTTAAAAACTTAAACAAGGAGACCGTCCAGAAGAGATGCAGGAGATTCCGAAGTCGTCTGGAAACCGTAATTAAAGTCAATGTCAATTTTATTGAATAAATTAACTTTTTAGTATTTTAAGGTATTTTTGTTTCATTTTGGTAAATATATCTGTTAACCTGAGATGACAGTAATATTTTCATTTTTGCGTAATTTAGACAATTTATGCATCGCACTCTATAGAAGAGAGAATACAAAAGACAGGAAATCATAAAAATTTGGTGAAATGAATGCAGAGAGAGAGAGAGAGAGAGAGAGGGAGGGAGAAAGGGGGAGAGAGAGAGTAAACTGCTTTGGTTGGGGCGATATTATAAAAAAACGACTCGAATTATTCGGTTAATGTTTGACTTGATAGCATTTTGTGGTATTGTGTGAAACAACTCCTAAAACAGACAATTATTATCACTATTAAAAATTAGGTTTTCATTAAGACACTCTTTAATGTTTCAAGAGACACAATTAATTTTATAGCATTTATATTTGAGAAAATGTGTAAGTATGAAACATTTTACTAAAAGAAAGGTTTATTTTGAGCATTAAATTACGTGTTATTTTTAATGAATACTCATATTTGAGTATCCATTTATTTATTAAAAAGTGTATTTATTTATTTACTTCTACTGACCTGAATATTCGAGAAATTTTATTAAAGAAAAATATAGGTTTTCCGGCAGGATTCGAACCTACGTCTCAGTGGTGGCAGAAAGAAACTGTCATTTGATCAAACTAGCCTACGGTCACGCCTTTTTGACTAAAAAAGTTCGAAATTTTACCTTAAACGAGATCCTTCTCGTTCGAATCTTATCGAAAATGCACTTATTTCTTGAATATTCAGGCCGGTAAACGAAAATAAATATACTCTTTTTAATAAAGAAATGGAGCGTCTACTCAAATATGAGTATCCGCTAAAAATAACGTCTAAAGTGATCAAAATCGGATTGATAACTAAAATACAGTACATTAGAAAATTAAATTCGATGTTTATTCCATAGTCTACATTTATTTAAGATTGGTCCAGAGTAGCAACTAGTGCTGAACGAACTCATTTTATCTAATTTATGAAGCCAGCTAAATTATCGTTTAGGGTGCGTTCATACATTAATGATATTTACATAAAGAAACGATTATTCTATTTTTCAGAATGGAACTGTTATTTGCCTCCACTTAACAATGATGATAGACTTAAAGATATATAAAGTAACATATAACATATAAATAATATATAACGCACTGGTAGTTCACTGTAACACAATTTCGACATAATAAATACAAGTGTGATTCTAAGAGAAAAAACATTCGACATAATAAATACCAGTGTGATTCTAAGAGAAAAAACATTCGACATAATAAATACCAGTGTGATTCTAAGAGAAAAAAATTTCAACATAATAAATACCAGTGTGATTCTAAAAGAAAAAGAATTTCGACATAATAAATACTAGTGTGATTCTAAGAGAAAACAAATTTCGACATAATAAATACCAGTGTGATTCTAAGAGAAAAAAAATTTCGACATAATAAATACCATTGTGATTCTAAGAGAAAAAAAATTTCGACATACTAACTACCAGTGTGATTCTAAAAGAAAAAAAATTCGACATAATAAATACAAGTGTGATTCTAAGAGAAAAAAAATTCGACATAATAAATACCAGTGTGATTCTAAGAGAAAAAAATTTCGACATACTAACTACCAGTGTGATTCTAAAAGAAAAAAATTCGACATAATAAATACAAGTGTGATTCTAAGAAAAAGGAAAAATTTCGACCATGATAAAAAGCTATCATAGTGTGATTTTAAGAGAAAAAAACTGTCGACACTAGAAATACCAGTGTGATTCTAAGAGAAAAAAAAATTCCACATAATAACTACCAGTATGATTCTAAGATAAAAAAAATTTCGACATGATAGCTATCAGTGTGATTCTAAGAGAAAAAATTTCGACACAATAAATACCAGTGTGATTCTAAGAGAAAAAATTTCGACATGATAGCTATCAGTGTGATTCTAAGAGAAAAAAATTTCGACACAATAAATACCAGTGTGATTCTAAGAGAAAAAATTTCGACATGATAGCTATCAGTGTGATTCTAAGAGAAAAAAATTTCGACACAATAAATACCAGTGTGATTCTAAGAGAAAAAATTTCGACATGATAGCTATCAGTGTGATTCTAAGAGAAAAAAATTTCGACACAATAAATACCAGTGTGATTCTAAGAGAAAAAATTTCGACATGATAGCTATCAGTGTGATTCTAAGAGAAAAAAATTTCGACACAATAAATACCAGTGTGATTCTAAGAGAAAAAATTTCGACATGATAGCTATCAGTGTGATTCTAAGAGAAAAAAATTTCGACACAATAAATACCAGTGTGATTCTAAGAGAAAAAAAAAACTTTCGACAATACAAACTAGTGTGATTCTAAGAAAAAAAACTTTCGACATAATAAATACCAGTGTGATTGTAAAAGAAAAAAATCAATATTGAGAAAATCTATTGAAAGTATTTTGATTTCACAATTTTCTAGGGTCAGTTTCAGATCGGGCTCATAGACAACATCACTGAAAATCGTAAAAGTAATAATAGTGCAAGGCGGTATTTTTTTTTCAGTGAGAATAGAAGTGGTTTGTTAGATTGTGTGTCATTGTGGGTCCTAACCATTGTAGTTAGAACTGGCGGAACTAAAGAACGTGAAGAGCATACTGGTTTGTTATGTGATGTCTGTCCTTCAATATGGCAGCGAATACTGGACAATCTCATCAAAGATGAAGGAAAGACTTGAAGCAATCGAAATGTGGTTCTACAGAAGCATACTGGATATAAAGTGGGGGATTAATTCCATATAATGATCAATATATAAAGTGACCCGTCACTTTTTTGTCACAGTAGCTTCTATACATTTATATTCCTGAGATCCAAAAGCACAAGGATGAATTCCAGAAGCTAAGTAGAGTATTAGGGAACAGGAAAATTTCGCTGAAAAGAAAGAAGAGAGTAGCAGTTTGTTATGTGATGTCTGTCCTTTAATATGGCAGCGAATGCTGGACAATCTTATCAAAGATGAAGGAAAAACTTGAAGCAATCAAAATGTGGTTCTACAAAATGATGCTGAGGATACCGTGGACAGAACACTCTTTGGGAGGATGGACACAGAAATGGAAACTGATATTTGGCATCAGGAAAAACAGCTGAAGTTTTTGGGACATGTAATAAGGAAGGGGGGCTTGGAGAATTTGATGCTCCCGGGACGGATAGAGGGAGGGAGAGACAAGGAAAATCAACGCGTGACATACCTGATGGACTTGAGCAGATAGATGGTAGAGCGGGGATTGAGTGGAATAACATGAGAAAGCGTGTTAAGAGTGACAAGGGATAGGGAGATGTGGAGAGCCATGATCGTCTACGTCCTGAAGGGACACGGCACATAGAAGAAGAAGTTTATAGTAAAGCCTATATTTTTGAGTAACAAGAATGGAGATTTAAAATATTTGTATAACATTTGCGCTGGCTGGAAAAATCAATCACGCTTTTATTCTTAAATTCTTCTTCTATCAGCCGTGTCCCTTTGGGATGTGGGTGAACATGACTCTCCACAATTTCCCATCCTTTGTAGTTCGTAGCAATGTTTGTTTTTTTACAGTCACTGTCATTCCAATTATCCTACCCATTAAAAACAGCTCGTTTTTTTGGTCATACGCTGTTTTCTCACCGTCCATCTTGCTTCCAATATATTTTATGTGTGCCAAATGTTTCAAGCCTTTCATTCTCATTACGTGTTCTATGAATTTCAATTGTTTCTTCTTCATGTTAATTATAAGTATCCTTTTAGTTTCCATTTTCCCTATAACTTCGTCGTTGCTCACATGTTACACCTTTTTTTTTTGCTAGGGGGGATTAAAGTTAACGAAAAGACTGGTTGCAGGGAGTATTGAAGACAGGACAAAAACCGAACAGAATTTAAGACAATGAAAAATGGCAATTGGCATTACATTTACATTTTTAGAGATTGTATTTATCAGGGAAGAGAAAAGACTGGGTACAGGAGGTATTTAAGAAAGGAGAAAAATAAACGGAATTCAAGAAAATAGAAGATGACAATTAGCATTGCATTTACATATTTAAAGATTGTATTTATCAGGGAAGAGAAAAGACTGGGTACAGGAGGTATTTAAGAAAGGAGAAAAATAAACGGAATTCAAGAAGATAGAAGATGAGAATTAGCATTGCATTTACATATTTAAAGATTGTATTTATTAGGGAAGAGAAAAGACTGGGTACAGGAGGTATTTAAGAAAGGAGAAAAATAAACGGAATTCAAGAAGATAGAAGATGACAATTAGCATTGCATTTACATATTTAAAGATTGTATTTATCAGGGAAGAGAAAAGACTGGGTACAGGAGGTATTTAAGAAAGGAGAAAAATAAACGGAATTCAAGAAGATAGAAGATGAGAATTAGCATTGCATTTACATATTTAAAGATTGTATTTATCAGGGAAGAGAAAAGTCTGGGTACAGAAGGTATTTAAGATAGGACAAAAATATACGTAATTCAAGAAGATAGAAGATGACAATTAGCATTGCACTTACATATTTAAAGATTGTATTTATCAGGGAAGAGAAAAGACTGGGTACAGGAGGTATTTAAGAAAGGAGAAAAATAAACGGAATTCAAGAAGATAGAAGATGAGAATTAGCATTGCATTTACATATTTAAAGATTGTATTTATCAGGGAAGAGAAAAGACTGGGTACAGGAGGTATTTAAGAAAGGAGAAAAATAAACGGAATTCAAGAAGATAGAAGATGAGAATTAGCATTGCACTTACATATTTAAAGATTGTATTTATCAGGGAAGAGAAAAGACTGGGTACAGGAGGTATTTAAGAAAGGACAAAAATAAACGGAATTCAAGAAGATAGAAGATGACAATTAGCATTGCATTTACATATTTAAAGATTGTATTTATCAGGGAAGAGAAAAGACTGGGTACAGGAGGTATTTAAGAAAGGAGAAAAATAAACGGAATTTAAGAAGATAGAAGATGACAATTAGCATTGCATTTACATATTTAAAGATTGTATTTATCAGGGAAGAGAAAAGTCTGGGTACAGGAGGTATTTAAGAAAGGACAAAAATAAACGGAATTCAAGAAGATAGAAGATGACAATTAGCATTGCATTTACATATTTAAAGATTGTATTTATCAGGGAAGAGAAAAGACTGGGTACAGGAGGTATTTAAGAAAGGAGAAAAATAAACGGAATTTAAGAAGATAGAAGATGAGAATTAGCATTGCATTTACATATTTAAAGATTGTATTTATCAGGGAAGAGAAAAGTCTGGGTACAGGAGGTATTTAAGAAAGGACAAAAATAAACGGAATTCAAGAAGATAGAAAGTGGCAATTTACTTTTTTTAAGATTGTGTTTATCAGGGAAGCAAGTAAACGGAAGGAGTTCCAGACGGAAAGTGCGAGCAAAGAAACTGATGAAGTAGAATTGCGGTTGCATTTAACTATTTAAATAGTAAAAGGGTTGGAACTAGAGATTAATCTAGCAGCACGCTTAAATTCATGCGGTTAGGGTACCCGGGGAAAAACACGCCCTGCAAGTATTTGTAGAAAAAATATAGAGGAGCCACGTCAGTCGGTGAGAAAATGACTGAAATCGAGATGCTAAGTAAGGATCGATTGCATTACAGATCGTTCTTTGGATGCTGCCAATAACCTCGAGATAAATAGCAGAAGCACCAGACCAAATATGGCAACAGTATTCTATGCACGGACGAAGGTTTTAAAAGAATGTAGCGGAAAAAAAGATTTGTTTTTTACCATAGATTTTATTAGGCACAATAGGAGATTAACAACAACAACAACAACAACTACAACTACAACAACAACTACAACAACAACAACAACTACAACAACAACAACAACAACAACAACAACAACGACAGCAACGACAGCAACAACTACAACAACAACAACTACAACAACAGCAACAACAACAACTACAACAACAACAACAAACAAAAACAACTACAACAACAACAACTACAACAAAAACAACTACAACAACAACAACAACTACAACAACTACACCAACAACTACAACACCACCAACAACAACAACTACAATAACAACAACAAATGCTAAAAGGTGCTGTGGCGGACAAAAAACTTTGTTTTTAACGGAAATCTTTTTAGGCACAATAAAATATTAACAACAACCAAAGCAATCAACGATCAAAGTTTAAGTGTTACCGTAGATTTAGCTATTTTTTATTTGGTCGAGAACGGCTTCCCTTTTGGCTTATCTGAATTGTCAGCGTTGTCACTGTTAAATTGTAAGAGAAAATAAGCAAGGAGACACACACACACACACACACACACACACACACACACACACACACACACACACACACATGTTAATCATTTTACCACAAGCATTTCAATATTGACATTAAGGGGTTACTGAGTGTGAGAGAATATGGGAAAAAGAAAAAATATCAAATGAAAAAAAAAGTAAAAATACAATAAAAGAGTTCCACAAACGAGAAGTGTAAGAGAAGAAACTGTTAGCATAGAACTTACGGTTATATATATATGCATTTCAATTGTAAGATGATGAGAAATCGCCGCTGATATAGTAGTACACTTAAATTCATAAAGACTAGTTTATATTCCAAAGAGGAAACCATTTTATATATCTATATGTATATAAAGGCAAGATGTTTGTGTGTGTGTCTGTCTGTATGTATGTATGTCCTTTATACAAATCCACAATTTTTATCCGACTCTCACCAAACTTCACACAAATATTCTTTAGGCTTCCGGGCTACTGTTTTTTTTTGGTTTCCCTCCGATATCGGAAATCGATACCCCGATATCCGAGCAGGTCTGATCAAGATCAGGAGTTCAGCTCTTTTATCGTGGTTCTTGCTGCAGGATTGGTAAAATTATAGTTTTTAGTCTCAAACATTTGTAGATATTCTTAGACGACTCATTTTCCACGATATCGGAAATCGATACCCTCGATATTCTATAGAATCTGATCAAAAACCGATATTCAGCCATCAATATGGCTCATTTTCTCTAATTTTACTCCCGATGAGTACGATACTTTTATGGACTTACTTAGCTTAGTTTATCCTTGGATGACTTTCTTGTTTCCGATATTGGAAATCGATACTCCGATATCCTATCGGGTCTGATCAAAATCAGGTTTTCAGCCCTTTTATTTTGGTTTTTGCTCTAAGTAGGTATAATTGTAGTTCTTAGTCTCAGCCATGATATCATTTACTCAGCAGACAAATTTAGCCTTCAAAATTCAGTTTGCGACGGAAAACTTATTTGACATCGATACCGGAAATCAAAATTTGACTTACATCCATTCATTTTTCTTTTAATCTAGGTTTCGCTTTGACTGAAAACAGCTATTGCTTTTTAGTCTTTCTGCCAACGTACAAAGAATCTGAGCTCCAGGACCATGCTTTAGTTTTAAAGCATTCATTACCAGCAATATATTTTTGAAGGGAAAATATTACCGTAAACACATTTTTGGAAAAAAATACATATTTGTAATACATCTGACTCTCAACAAAACCCACTTTACAAAAATGCGCCAATGAAACTTGGCATGTCCAAGGACGCATTCCTAAACCTGAGTAGATTATTGATAGACAGGTAGATTTCGTTGGAAACAAAGAAAAGAGTACTGGATTCTGATATGATGTTTGTCCCCCTTAATGGCAACAAATGCTAAACAATCTCCTCAAAGATGTAGACGAGACCCGAAGAAACAGAAATGTGGTTATACAGAAGGATGTTGAGGATACCATGGACTAAACATGTGAGTAACGACAAAGTTTTAGAGAGTATCCTCACAAAAAGGAAATTTATACTTAACATCAGGAATTGGCAGCTAAAGTTTCTGGGAGGAGGAAGGAAGGCTTGGAGAATCTAAAACTCACAGGACGGATAGAGGGAAAGAGAGGCAAGGGAATGCAACGTGAGACATACTTTATGGGCTTGAGCAAGTGGATGGCGGAGCAAGGTTTGTGCATGATATAAAATGATACAAAAATGATAAGAACGACAAAGGATAGTGGTATGTGGAGGTCCATGATCTTCTACACCCTGAAGGGACACGGCACTTAAAAAAAATGAATATACGGTTGAATGCCGGACAGTTTTCTCATAGATGCGCAAGATGAACGATGAAGTTTTTCGAGAAAATGGAAAAAAAGGACACTTATACTTAACATGCTCCTCAACAGGAGGCATAAAATCCAAGGCTAGACCGAACATATTGGAGAAGGAAGAAGTGCTACAGCGATAAGAAAAATATCTAAAAGATCTTTTCCACGACAAGAGAGAGAGCAACTGAGAATGGTCAAACTGAATAGAAACAAAGCAGCTAAACCAGGCGGCATTGTAACAGAGATGCTGACAGTCCTGGACGAATACGGCATAGAGAAAATTACAGAAATAATAAATGAAATTTATATCAATGGTGTAACACCGGACAACCTAAGTTTTTATAGCACTGCTTAAGAAGCCAGGTGAAAACGAGTGCGAACTCCATCGAATAATCAGTTTGATGAGCCACATAACAAAACTCATCATCCGAATCCTGATGAATAGAGCATGAAGCAGAATCCGGTCAGAGATAGGACAAGAACAGAGCCGGTTCATCAAAAACACTGGAACAAGGAACGCGATATTTATGATTAGGATGCTACCCGAAAGTGCAATACAAATGAAAAAGGACGTATAACTATGTTTTATAGATTATGTGAAGGCATTCAACAAATTACGCCACAAAAATTGATAGAAATGCTCAGCAACGTCGTTATTAATAATCAAGAATCTCTACTGGCAGCAAACCGCCTGCATTAGGACAGGAAACGAATTCAGCAGATATAAGAAGATAGATAGGGGAGTAAGACAAGGATATGTCTTTTCACCGAATCTATTCAAATTGTACAGCGAGACTATTCTGAAGGCCCTATATGTTATGCCAGGATTCGTCATCGGAGGCCACAATCTGAACAACGTAAGGTACACAGATTATACAGTGCTGATAGCAGACACGGAAAAGGAACTATAAAACCTTCTATAGAAGGTAACCGAAGGGAATGAAAAGAAAGAACTACAAATAAATTGAAAAAAACAAACAAACAAAAAAAACGAATGCATGGTCATCTGCAAAAAGAGCAACCCAAAATGCCAAATACAGGTGGGAGATACTAAAATCAAGCAGGTACAAAAATTTAAATACCTGGGAAGTTTTCGAACAGAAGATAAAAAGGGCGATACAGAGATCCGAAGGCGAATTGGCATGGCAAAAGACGCATTCCAGAAACTTCGTAGAGTAATATGAAACAGGACAATTTCATTAGAAACAAAGAAGAGAGTGCTGGATTGCTATGAGATGTCAGTTCTTCAATATGGCAGTGAATGTTGGATAATATCATTAAAGATGGAAGAAAAACTTGAAGCAACTGAAATGTGGTTCTACAGAAGGATGCTGATTCCTTGAGCACGTGAGCAATGATGAAGTTTTGGAAAGGATGTAAACAAAAAGGAAATTAATACTGAGCATCAGGAAGAGACAGCTAAAGTTCCTGGGACATGCAATAAGGAAGGAAGGCTTGTAGAATCTGCTACTCACAGGCCAGATAGAGGGATAGAGAGACAGCGTGTAACAAACTTGACGGGCCTGAGCAAGTGGATGACAGAGCGGGGGGTTCGGTGGTGTAACAGGAGAAAGCGTGCTAAGTGCCACCAGGGATAGGGAGACATGGTAGGCAATGAAAATACCTAGGGCACATAATAAGGAAAGAGGACTTAGAAAATTTGATACTCACAGGACAGTTTGAAAGCAATAAGAACAGAGAAAAACAAGCATAACCAACCGTGCTTCTTCTTTTATGTGCCTTGTCCCTTCAGGACGTAGGCGATCATGGCCTTCCACTTTTCCCTATTCCTGGTGGCTCTGAGCACGCCTTCTCCTGTTACACCATGCAACCCTCGTTCCATCATCCACCTGATTAGGTCCTTCAAATATGTTATCCGTTGCTTTCCCCTGTCTCTTTTTCCCTTTATCTAGCCTGTTAGTATCAGATTCTCCAAGACCTCCTTCCTCATTGCGTGTCCCAGGAACTTCAGCTGTCTCTTACTGATGGTCAGTATTAATGTCCTTTTTTTGTTTCCATCATTTTCAAGACCTGATCATTGCTCACATGTTCGATCCATGCTAGCATGTGTAAATGGATGACGGGACATGGTTTCGGAAAGATAACAAAAAAAAGTTTATTGGTAGCTAAAAAGAACAGAAAATTGTGGAGAGTTGTGATCACCAACGTTTTGAAGACGATATATATATATATGTGTGTGTGTGTGTGTGTGTGTGTGTGTGTGTGTGTGAGTGTATTTGCATATGTGTGTGTGTGTGTTTGTGCGTGTGTGCGTGCGTGTGAGTGAGTGTATTTGCATCTTTTTAACTATTGCCTAGCCTAGAAATTATAGAACTTATTCGTAAATATTAGATTCCAGCAACCTGAGGCCAAATTATCTACCATAGCAAAAGTGAAATTCATTAACTCAACCTGTAGTTTGCGTATATGTCTTATTGTGTTTCAGACTTTAACTTGTTAACCACAGCGAAAAAAACAAAAAACAAAAAAAAAAAACCCCAAAAAACAAAAAAAAACAAAAAAAAACAAAACAACAAAAACAAAAACAAAAACAAAAACCAAAAACCAGAAGAAATTAGATGTATCCTGTTGTGTATTTCCATAAAAATAATTAGAAATAGTTATTAGCTTGTTAGCCACAACCAAAGAAATGGTGGTCGTCATTTAGGTTAAAAAAAGAATGTATTTTTAAAGTAGGTCAAAAATTGATCGTTTCGGTTTAAAAAAATACAAATACACACACACACACACACACACACACACACACACACACACACACACACACACACACACACACACACAGATATTAACATACATACATGAATCTAACTTACATCTACCAATACATAAAAATAAATGAAATGACATCTTTAATGAAAAATTCCAGCCCAAACAAATTTATCACAGTCAAGCTGCATTTCAATGACCCACAATAGAAGCGATAACAACATTTCCAAATACATACTCACACATATAAGTTTATTTAGGTACCTCCGCGAATTTCCATCAAAATGTTTATGTTATTATTAAGAAGATAGATTAAACTATTTTTAATTATTCTAAAAATTTTTTAAATCCTTTCTAACACGTGCGGAATTTTTTAAAAAATCTTGTTTTTTTTTCGTCCGTGAGCGAAGCAATTTTTACAGGGTTTTATTACGCAAAAAGTAATATTACTAAACTCACTTATTTTCCGGTGAAAAACACATTAATTTGGAAATTCATGCAAAATCAAATAATGGTCGAATTTTGATGAAAGTTTCAGAACTTTTTCACAAATGATTGAAATCATTTTTAAAATCATTATGTTTAGAAAATCTTGATAAAATATATTTTTTACATATATTGCCCACCGACCTCCAGTCAATTTCCTGAAATCTCTAGAAATAAGCGAACAGCCGGGAAATTTTTATTATTAATTAAATGCAGGATTAATTGGGGAATTTTAATAAACGTTTTTTCTAAATTAGGTCTTTTTAGGAAAACCTGCTTCGAATTGTGAAAACAAAAATGCAATAAAAACTATGCTATTTTTTTATTTAGATACATTTTAATTACTTTTATAAAAATGTATACTTAGGATATTATAGTCTGAAAGGAAAAAAAAGTTAGATGATCATAGATTTTTACAAGATTTGTTTTCATTTCCATATAATTTTATTGTAATAATTAATAAAGTTTAAAAAATCTCTAAAAATTTCTTCCATTCATCGTTTCCTTTAGGTTATTAAGTTAATAAGTTTAGATTATATTTACTAATCGAAAATTGAAAAGCTTAATACAGATATTCTAGCCATAAGATTTTTTAAATAATTAAAAGTTTTTTGTGTGTGCATGCTGATGACCCGTATTTTATTTTACGAGTGGCCAAAAGTGTTGTATCATTAAAAGGTCACATGTTTCAAAGTTTGCGCTTCTTACGGAGGCAGGGGGGGAGGCTATATAAAAAAAATTTTGGCAGGGTATAAATTCTTTCATCTCGATTCCGTGTTTCTTGTGCCCTATGTTTCAAAATTCAACGAACTTTGCAAATCATCCCTTAAAAAATTTAAAGCAAGTTTTATATTTTTAATTTCTAGTTTCCTAAATTTGTTAAAAAAAGTAATTGTGAAGTTCACAATTTGTGGAGGTAACTAATAAAGAATATGAAAAATAAATGTTAAAAATAAAAATTAATAAATGTCATTAACATTTTATAAATGATTGAGTTACCTCTGACATGTTATATAATATCATTCTCTGTTATTAAACTGTAAAATTATTTTAAATGAAAGTTTTATATTATTTTAATCTTTATTTTTTAGAAAACATCTTCAGACGTACGGCTATAAAGATAAACTAACTAAAATTCTACAAAATATTAGGTAATTGCTGAAAATATTATATTAAATTTTTAATTTTACTATATAGTTAAAAACCAAAAAAAAAAACGAAGCTTACGATTAAGCTATATAAAATTATGTCAAATTCGGTCACCATACTTAGCTTTTTTATTATTTCCGTCTGTCATATCACTCGTCACCTCAGATAACATTGATAACATTGATAAGGGTGGCTACCGTGATTAAGAAACGATTTTATAGTACATTTCAGGCAGTAAACAAGTAATACTTGTTTCAAATCAGATTAAGATAAGTTTAAATTTAAATAAAATAACGTGTCAGTGAGGTATATTTTATTTTTACAAGATTTTAAAGCTGAGAATTGGCTTCTGTTTACTAAATATGTCGATTGATTCAAAATCACCTAAAAATTGAATTTTTTTTAAATCTGAAAATTTTTTTATTCCAATCAATATAATTTTGGATTGAAATACACCAGAATATTTTGCTTACTGGAATTAGTAAATTTAATTACTTAGTTTTCGATTAAAGTTAGTTTGAAATCTTCAAGAAAGCTTTTTTATTTATTAAAATTTATTTAATTTTTTTGAAAACGTACGTCTCAAAAACGGGTGGAAGTACCTAATTTAAGATGTCCAAAAAGAAAATCATCGCAGCATGTCGCAACATTTCAACGATTTAATCTGAAATATCTCCTACAGACTTATCCTCACACACTTACACATATACACTTATATTAACTGACGTTACCGTCCAACATACTCCCAAACAGATGAGCGTTTCTACAAAAACACTCATATGCACTATCACTCACTTTTCCGTTCAAAATATTCTTCACACATATACTAAAAATTGTCCATTGCTTTAATACACGTGACCCGTATACATACATACGCATACATATATACACATATATTAACTAACGTTGTGGTGTGTAATAGGTAAGATTTAATATATATATATATATATATATATATATATATATATATATATATCATAAATAGATAAATATAAACTTGTACATGTTCTAAACTATATATATATATCGCTCATTCAGTAAAATGAATTAGAGCACTCTGGCTAGTGGGCGCGTATAATGATAATATACACGTTAAAAAGTCTGCATTCTTCTACCGAGCGCCAGAGGTAGAATCGCTGACTGACGCCAATTCGGTCGGGTTTCAATCCTGGGTTAAAAAGCAATCGGAGTCTAACCGTACTGATGAGCCGCGATACAGCAAAACAGATATGTCTGCGGATATATATATATATATATATATATATATATATATATATATATATATATATATATATGTATGTATATTTGAACAAAGATTTGTTACCACAGATCATAAATATCGATTCGAAAAGGCAAGAAAGCATTTCTCATTTTTATTTTTTTCAAGTTCTTCTTTCTTGCCAAATTTAACAACCCAAGAAGATGAACTTTTTACACAAATTTAGTGTAAGAGGATGGTACGAAAGGATCACTTCAGGAAAAAAAAATTTGATAAGTTGTAAAAACAAATCAATCAATCACTCATTAGCCATATTCGTGGAGTTCGAATATCTATATTTTTATTTTATATATATATATATATAGGAATGAGGATTTTTAAAATTTTCGAACACGATCAGTATGTTACTTCTTGCTACAATTTAAAGTAATGCCGTTTGTCGTCAAACCCAGAACCCGGATGTAGTTTATCGTCACATTCAGGACGCCTCATTGGAGAAAAGAGTCTTTATCCCTCTGCATAGTTACTGTCAGTGTATTCTGAAGACCCAGACGACAGGGCAATGTGCATGTTTGTATAGGAATGCCTGTCCGCTTATGTGAATGTTGGACAGTAACGTTAGTTAATATATGTGTATATATGTATGCATATTAATATACGGGTCACGTGTATTAAAGTAATGGTCAATTTTTAATATATGTGTGAAGAATATTTTGAACGGAAAAGTGAGTGATAGTGCATATGAGTGTTTTTGTAGAAACGCTCGTCTGTTTGGGAGTATGTTGGACGGTAACATCAATTAATATAAGTGTATATGTGTAAGTGTGTGAGGATAAGTCTGTAGGAGATATTTCAGATTAAATCGTTGAAATGTTGCGACATGCTGCGATGATTTTCTTTTTGTGTTGTTTTTTTTTTTAAATTCATTCTAAGCTCTCACGTGCCGCGACTAGAAGTTGTGTGTGAGCGTCGACTTATTAAAAATATCCAATACTTCATTTCCGCTATTAAACAATGTAAGGTTGATTGTAGGAGAAAAATATTTGATATATAGCGCCTTCCGAAAAGCGAGATTTTTTGATATTGTAGCTTATATGGTATTCAGGTGTTTTTGATCAGAATATTCCGAAAGTATTCTTGTTAATTATGGGTTAATAAATGTTTTTTTATAGCACTTTGGTTTGATATGTAAGGCGTCTTGTGAAAGAGGGGGTAATATATCCAATATATGTAATTGATTTGTGGCGAGAAACGCATTCTTGTTCTGGACATTGAAATTTATACACTATATTAGTCATCGCTAGTTTAGATTTGAGGGGGCTATATTGATTAGTGACTGCCATTTTCGGTAATATAATAAATTTTACATGTTTTTGAGAAAATACGGCAGTAATATGGTGTTTAATAATTTTTTCGTATGGCGAATTCTTCTTGTTTATAATTATTGCGCATCTGGTTGCAGTAAAATATGTTGATGTTTTATTGTTTGCTATTTTTATTACTGGTGTCGTGTATCTTTTGTAAGAATAGTTTTATTTGTTTATCAATGATGGAGTTGGGAAAATTATTGTTGGATAATGTTTGTTTTATGTGTTTTAGCTTTACTCAAAATTATTCTTTGGGAGGAGGAATTTTGGTGTGCCGTTTTTTAGAAGTTTGTTATCACTTGAGTGCCATACGTGATATACGCTTGGGCGATCATATCTCGAAAGAGACATGACTGACTGGGCAGAAGATTATCCCGCAGTAGATTGCCATTGCTTTCTACGGTAGACTGGTTGCCAGCCAAAGCTATAAAACCCAATCTGTCCTGTTATTTAACCCATTACTGGAGGGAAGATACGGATTAATACCTTTTCCAAGGGTATTTGTGCGCAAGTGAATTGTTTGTTTGCGCATGCGCGTGTTTTATACTGCTAAGTTGTAAATCCGTTAGTATTTTGTTTTATATTAATATTAAGGAATGGGAGTTTGATATAAACCATAAATTTGAAACAGATAGATAATGAACAGATCAGAATAGATAGATAGATAGATAGATAGATAGATAGATAGATAGGAACAGACTGAGATAGATAGATAGATAGGAACAGACTGAGATAGATAGATAGATAGATAGATAGATAGATAGATAGATAGATAGATAGATACGAACAGACTGAGATAGATAGATAGATAGATAGATAGATAGATAGATAGATAGATAGATAGATAGATAGATAGAACAGACTGAGATAGATAGATAGATAGATAGATAGATAGATAGATAGATAGATAGATAGATAGATATGAACAGACTGATAGATAGATAGATAGATAGATAGATATGAACAGACTGGGATAGATAGATAGATAGATAGATAGATAGATAGATATGAAACAGGATGAGATAGATAGATAGATAGATAGATAGATAGATAGATAGATAGATAGATAGATATGAACAGACTGAGATAGATAGATAGATAGATAGATAGATAATGGACAGACTGAATTAGATAAATACATTGAGATGAGTTTTTTCAAAAGTTGATTTCAGATTTATAATTTCGTCCTTATTTTTTAGCACAACAAAAATGTCCTCAAAATACCTTGCATAGATTTATGATTTATAAGTTGTTTAAAACACTTTATTTTCAATATCGGACATGTAAAATTTAGAGAAAGTAGGGCCTAATGGGTTTCCTATGCTGACACCGTTAATTTGGATGTAGGTGTTATCGTTATGGTCTTATGGTCTTTCGTGGTACAGGTGATAAATAGTTTTCGAAAAGTTGCTTTTGAATTTTTGTCGCGTGAGCTTCCTTCTATTTTAAAAAACTTTCAATACTCCATTGACACAATTAAATTATGTAAGGTTGATCTCAGCAATTGAAAAATTGTAATGAACGCTCCTTAAAAAAACACACACACAAAATAAAAAAATCAAATCTTCCTTGTCAGTCGTATTAAATGAAGGTGATTGAAAGAAAGGTTGCTTCACAACTATTTGAAAAAAAAAATTGTGATTTTTATTTATTTATTCTGTTATGCGAAGCTATCCTGGCCAAGGTATCAGCAGCCACTTGTTGGCCCTCCCCGCTATGGTCTGTTCTTTGAATTCAAATTTACCAAGCAGCTTAACTCGATGTTGATTTTTGGGAAAAGCAAGAGTTGAAGAATGAAAGTTTCTTAATTCAAATTTCCTGTGTTAAACTGTGTGGCATGTTACGAATTGTTTCTTAAATCTGTATTTTTTTTTTCGTTTTTTTTCCAACTTTTTGGCGTTCATGCTTCATTTGGACTTTAACTAAGTTAAAACTTAGTTAAATCTCCACCTTTGGAAGTTTTTTTTTTTCTTTTTTTTTTTTAAATAGGAGTAGATAGGTCACACTATCGCCCGGTCCATACTCCTCCCACGTCTATTGAACTGGAGTAGAGGCTTGCCCCTTGTTTCCTGTTTAGGATGTGGTTTCCGGCTTTCTTTTCTCTCTCTTCAGACCTTGGTATTGCTGCTTCCGTGAGTTTCCTGCGATCTGGCCGGTTGGTGGCAACTGCTCATCACTGTGAGGGTACCGGGTTGGCAGTTTCCTGGTTGCTGCTTCCGACTGGTAGTTAGGAGCCCTAACTCTTGCGTAGCGTCAAGAGCGGCTGCTCTGATCAATAGTTGTATATCTGGGTTCTTGTAGTGCCATGTCGCGCATGGATAGGTGTCCCTACAAGCGCTTTCGGTGGGCAACCCCGAGGCTACACCTTGTTGCAGCCCTAGCCAGTTTCCCTCCCAGCACAGATCATGGTTAATGACCGCCTGTATCGTCTACCCTAGGTTCCTTTCTATAAACAAAATCATGACTAAACAAATCAGAAATGACCCTAAACCAGTTAAATCCAAACCACCTAAACCCATTAACCTTTCCTTCACTAATATCCGGGGCATTCGTACTAACTTTCCTAGTGTAGAAGCGTTCCTGCATGAAAAGTCCCCTGACATCCTTGCGCTCTGCGAAACTAACCTCAACTCAACTATTCCCTCCTCTGACCTCTCCATCCCTGGTTATCTTCCCCTTTTAAGGAAGGATTCCACTGTCCACATGCATGGGCTGGGTGTCTACGTCAGCGAACACCTCCCATTAGCTAGGGCGACTTCACTCGAATCTACTTACCACCAATACATATGTCTCCGCCTGTCTCTCCTCAGTTCGGTTAGTTACCTATTCTTTCTTTACCGTTCTCCCGCCTCTCCTGACTGCTCCTTACTAGATAGAATTGCTGACGACATAGATAAGGCTATTTCCTATCACCCATTCGCCCACATATTTGTATTTGGAAACCTCAATGCCCATCACTCTGAGTGGCTTGAAAACGCCGTTACTGATCCAGCGGGAATTCGCGCCATGAACTTCGCTATTTCCCAATCCCTTACGCAAGTGGTGGACTTCCCCACTCGCTTCCCAAGCACGCCCTCGGGTCATTCCTCACTACTAGATATATGTTTCACCTCTGCGCCTGACGCCTGTCAAGTCTCGCAGCTTTGCCCTCTCGGCAACTCCGACCACGCTGCAGTCTCTCTCAGTATTTCTTTCCAATCGCACTCCCCCCAAGGAGCCCCCTACCTATAGGACCTCCTACCTCTACCAAAAAGCTGACTGGGATGCCTTTCGCGATTTCCTCTGCGACGTCCCATGGGGAAAAGTGTTCGACCTATCAGTTGATGACTGTGCCTCTGAGGTCTCGTCATGGGTGAAAGCTAGCATTGATGCCTTCATACTCACCAGGAAGTATTGCTTAAAACCTCATTCCTCTCCGTGGTTCTCTCCGCCCTGCTCAGCCGCCATTGCCCACAGGAACCATTACTTCCGTCTATTCCGGAGACAGTCAACTGATCACAATAGGCGCCTGTTCATATCTGCTCGCAATGAGTGCAAGAGAACCCTAAATGACGCCAAACGGTTGTTTGCTGAGAGAATGCGACAGCGCATAGCTGACCGCAAGTTCGGCTCCAAGGACTATTGGAGGATTTGCAAACGAGTGCTCAACAATAGGAAATCCTCAATACCTCCTTTAATCCATGGATTTGAGGTTCTCACGTCATCTGCGGATAAAGCTGAGTGCTTTGCCCACAGATTCTCATCCAACTCCACATTCGACTCGTCCGGAGTACACCCACCCGACTTCCCTAATAGAACTGAGGCCAAACTGCACGACGTATATATTACCCCGACAGTAGTATCAAAACTCGACCCTCATAAGGCGTGTGGAGACGATGGAATCCCGGTGATAGTCCTTAAGAGGTGTGCTCCTGAACTTTCCCCAGGCCTCTCTAAACTATTTAACTACTGCCTTTCTGCTTCCTGCTTTCCTGCATGCTGGAAGTTCTCTTCAGTCGTTCCTGGATTTAAGAATTGTGGTGAACCCTCGGACCCATCCAACTATCGCCCTATCAGTCTTCTACCGATATTCGGGAAAGTATTCGAGGCTATAATCAATGCTGAAATAGTACATCATCTCACCGCCCACAAACTCTTCTCTGACAGGCAATATGGATTCTGCTTTGCCAGGTCTACGGCCGACCTGCTAACAACCGTAACGGAGTACATGCTATAGGCCCTTGACGAGTCTGACGAGGCTCGCGCGGTTGCTCTGGTGGCCTCCTATGCAAACTACGCGGTTATGGTATTACCGGTCGCCTGCTTGACCTAATCCAATCTTTCTTAAATAACCGCCAAATGAAGGTCGTTCTGAATGGGCGTGCCTCTTCGTCCTACAGCACGAATGCTGGTGTCCCACAGGGCTCTATCCTGGGCCCGACGCTCTTCCTTATTTTCATCAACAACCTCCCAGATGAGATCAAGTCCCAAGTAGGCATCTACGCAGATGACACTACAATATACTCCCGCACCAGTAAGAAACCTGTCGTGGCGGACAGACATAATCTCGCTGCTGACCTTGAACGGGATCTACACTCTGTGGTGAACTGGGGCAATAAGTGGCTTGTCAACTTCAATTCATCTAAGACCAAGCTGTTGTCTGTCAACCATTACAGGCGACCTCTCCTGCCTCCCATAAGCATGGACTAAGCGATTATCCCGGAGAGCAATACACTACGCCTCTTCGGACTTACCCTGTCCTCAGACCTCACATGGAACCACTATATTGAATCCATAGCAAAATCTACTGCTAAGAAGGTTAGGTCACTATGTCGATCCAGGATGTTTTTTCCACCTGAATCCATCCTGCATATATACAAGTCAACCATCCGTCCGTGCATGGAGTACTGCTGCCATTTATGGTCAAGCGCCCCTGCCGTTCTCCTCAGTGTTCTTGACAGGCTCCAAAGGAGAGTCTGTAATGTGATAGGTACTGATCTGGCGGCTCGACTGCAGCCACTTCCCTATCGTCGAAATGTGGCCTCCCTTTGTCTGTTCTATAAATACTTTCATGACTTCTGCTCGGACGAACTTAAGTCACTGGCGCCTCCTCAACAGGTGTTTACTCGTGCAACCAGACTGGCAACTGGCTCCCACCCATTCACAGTCAGGTTAGCCAAATGCAGACGACTATTCTACTCCTGCAGCTTCTTCTCTCGCACTTCCCGCCTGTGGAACTCGCTCTCGTATTCTTGCTTTCCTGACGGCTACAAGCTCCAGAAATTTAAATGCAAAGTCAATACTCATCTACTAACCACTGGACTCTAGCTCTCTCCCCACCCCCGTATAACCCTCCCTTTCTCTCCACCTATGTATCTGTCATCGCACCTGATTTCTCAGCTTTCTATTGTTCCTTTCTTACTAGTGTGTACTCCTCACTCTTTTCTAATTAATCTTTTTACATTTATGTTGCCCCCTGCATATCGGTGGCATTTCCGCCTTGCTCGGGGTGAAATGATTAATATATATATATATATATATATATATAAACACACTTGTGAAGCAACATTTGTTTATATATATATATATATATATATATATATATATATATATATATAGCTCTCAAATATTTTGTCGTCATTTTATTTAGGTAGTTCTTCTAATTCGATGAAAAAACAGGATGGTACGACGAAAAAAAACCCAAAATTAATAAAACGCTCATCTGGGTCGTGATTGGTTGTTTAGTTTAACATCACATTGACGAAATCTGCTAAATCATGTTTGACAATCCGAAGATACATAAATGATGTACAGAATAATATAGATAGATAGATAGATAGATAGATAGATAACAAATGGTAAATAAATAGATAATTAATCGACTAGATAGATAGATAGATAGATAGATAGATAGATAGATAGATAGATAGATAGATATGATATGATATGATTCCAATTTTATTTTATGCGGCTGGTTTAGTCTCGTTAACCTTTAGACACTCTGAGCCATCCTTGTTTTCACTGTAGATATTTATTGGTACTAACATGGATCATTAGAAAACATCTTCTGTCTAAGATATGGAAAATATTTTCTATAAGACGGAACAGGAATAAAATTTGGTTTAATCCGCCATTTAATACCGCTGTAAAACTGGAGTATGGAGTCAATTTAATTGATAAGAACTTCTAAATAAAACCAGTAACATTTGAATTACAGTTTGACTGATAATATGGGCTATTTGCTAAAGAAATTATACAGTGCTGGAGAATACCGGAACAGATTGTCCCACCCATCTTGAAATTAATTGCAGTCGTAAATGTGATTGTCGAATTAATGGCAGATGTCAGTAAAAAAAAACAATATATATCAAGCAACCGTCAGGGTGAAAAGCAAATCTGATTTTTTCAGGAAAAAGCAAATCTGCTTTTTTTTTTTTCAGGTGATATACGTTGGAATTTAAAACTGAACCCTCCATCTTGTTCACGGGATTAAATTGTTCTATTTTTACATGCAATGCTTCTTCCGGATATCTCAGTTTCAGCTAATTTCCTTCAGTAATTTACCAAGTTTGTGTTCACCGCTGTTGTGGCCAGGTATTGGACTCACAACACTTTGGGTCAAGTCACTTTTGGATTAATTCCAACACTTTTATCCACTCGGTCATGTGTTCTTGGGAAACCAGAATAATTTACCCCCTTGGATTAAACAAAACGAAAATAACTTTAACATCTCATTTTAACACATATATTTACCAAAATTACACAAAAATATCTTGAAATACTAAAAAGTAAATTTATTCAATAAAATCGGAATCTCCTATAATTTCTCTGGACGGTCTCCTTGTTAAACTTGGTGAATGTTGCCTTAACCTTGCGTTCAGTTCATTTTTAGTGTTACAAAGAGTTTTGTTGGTCTTTCGCTTAACTGCGACCCACACATAATAATCAAGGGGTTGCAATCTGGAGAGTTGGAAGGCAAGATGTGATGTGGTTGCAGAAATTCTGACAGGCATGACTGGGTTCCCCTGCTTGTGTGGCATAGTTCAGTGTACTGTTGCCGGACAGAGGGTCTTCCAGCAGGAACCCTCTTGACCAAGGGCATCATTGCTTTCTCAAGGTAGTTGATGTAGGCCTCTGTGTTGAGTCTGAGGCCTTGTGGGAAGATGAATATAGGCATAAAATATCCATCACTAGTGACTACTCCAAAAACTAGGATATTGATTGCATATATCCCCCAACTCTTTCCGAATCCTCAGCACTGTTCTCAGATTGACACCCAAACATTCTGAAATGTTTGTATTACAGATTCCGGTGTGAATGCCAAGCATTACAGCATGTCGTTTCCAAATTTCTGGACGAGTAAATTGCGTCATTTTGCTCATTCTCTCTCAGACGGTGCCCAACTGACTCTGTTCAATTGTGCCATCGACAAAAGCAAATAACGCGCATGCGCGAAATTAAAACTATAAAATGGCGACGATTCATCCATCGCATCCTGTATATATACAAATATACAAATAAAATGGCTTGAATTTTGAAATCTTGCAGAGGTTCAAAGCGGAATTTATGATCTTTCGCCCAAACCCCACATTCTATTTTCTCACCTCGCTCGACGTCTAAACATAGTCGCCAGTGATAACGTCTTTCAATGCCCTTTGGCCTTCAGAATGCTTGCGAATCGTCGCCAGAAATCTAACTTTAGGAAGAATATATCTCATCTTGTTACCACCGAGCTGACAGATATAATTGATAGAACTGATTAGCCGATAGACGCCCACCTGAAATTGACAGAAAGCTTAGCAGGTGTCATTACGTTCAAAAATAAAAAGATAAATAAATGCATTTAAGTAAATACACTTTGCGTATTAACACAGTTAATCAAACGCGTATACACACACACACACACACACACACACACACACACACACACACACACTATATATATATATATATATATATATATATATATATATATTTTCACATCTTTCTCTTATCCTATCTTCGACATCCCCTGTACCATTTTCTCTCTTTTTTTCAACTCTTTCAAAAAGAAAATTTAAGTTATATATATATATATATATATATATATATATATATATATATATATATATAAGTAGAAAGAACAAAGAATAAAAAAGCAAAACGTTATTAAAAAGAGAGAAAAGAAGAAAGAAAAACATTATTAAGGAAAGACATCAATAAAAATGAAAAGCATTATTAAGGAGAGAGAACAATGAAAAATAAAACGTTATTAAGGAGAGGGAACAATAAAAAAAAATGAAAAACGTTATTAAAGAGAGAGAGAGAGAGAGAGAGAGAGAGAGAGAGAGAGAGAGAGATGCAATAAAAAGGAAATACATGATAAAACAGAGAGAAAAATAAAAGAATGGAAAACATTATTAAGCCGAATTAAAAAAAATAAGAAAAGAAAAACCTTATTTAAGCGAGAGAACAAAAAAAATCATTATTAAGGATAGAAGACAATATAAGAGAAAAAATTATTAATGTGTGTGAACAATAAAAAAAATAAAAACTTATTAATTAGACAGGAGAATGAAAAATTCATTAAGGTGAGAGAACAATAAAAGAACAGAAATTGAGAAGATAATAATTGACATTGCATTTGAATTTAATTTTTGTAGTAGGAACTTGAATAGATTCTCGCCGACTTTTCATGAAAAGTGATGCTTTATCTACAAAAATTAGTAAGAAACATGTCACTGAAAGTATTGTCCATCGTTCGCCACTACTTTTTCCCATCTTTCTGGCAGAACTTTAATTCCACGTCGAAAAAAAAGACAAGTCTTTAAAGGCCGACCATGAGTCGACCCACTTTCTGGCATATTCCTAATTCCTTATGTTTTTTCTACAAATATTTTTTACGGCTTCTGCTCTGGTGTGTTTTTTTTTTCATGCCCCGACCATACCAATTTACTCGTGCTACTAAAATGGCTTCTAGGTAACACCCTTTTACCATCATAACAAACTTAACCACAACTTATACACTAGCAGCTAGTTTTCTCGCACTTCCCGCCTGTGGAACTCCCTTCCGTATACTTGCTTCTCTGACAGGTACAATCTCCAAAAGTTTAAATGCAACGTCAATTCCCATCTTCTTTCTCTTTGATTGACATTTTTCTTTTATCTTTCCTTCGACATCCCCTGCACCTTCTTTTCTTTTTTTCTATTTTTTTAATAAGTATATATATATATATATATATATATATATATATATATATTTTTTTTTTTTTTTATAAGCGTTTCACCCCGAGCAAGGCATGTCACTGCCACTACTGTGCAGGGGGCTACGTAGAGTGGAGAAAGGCTGGTTAAATATAGGAAATAACAGAGGGTGGGTGATAGGCGGGTGAGGATACCGAGAATGAGGGTTGGGTAGATGAGAGTGTTGTGAGAATAGTTGGGAGTTAGTGTGATAGGAGGTGTCTATTGACCCTACATTTAAACACCTGGAGATTGTAACTGTCGGGAAAGCAGACTTGTGGAAGGGAGTTCCACAGGCGGGAAGCGCGAGAAAAGAAGCTGTTGGAGTAGAATTTACGGTTACATCTTATTTGTTTAACTGTAAAAGGGTGGGACCTAGTTGCTAATCTAGTATCTCGTGTAAATTCGTGCTTGGGCGGCACCAGTGATCTAAGCTCATCGGAGCAGAAGCCATGAAAGTACTTGTAGAAGAGGCACAGGGAAGCTACATCACGCCGGTGTGAGAGCGGCTGCAGCCGGTCTGCCAAGTCAGTATGAACCACGTTACAGATCCTCCTTTGTATTTTGTCAAGAAGCCCAAGGAGAGCAGCAGGGGCACCCGACCAGATATGGCAGCAATATTCAATACACGGGCGGATGGTAGATTTGTATATGTGCAAAATAGTTTCAGGTGGGAAAAATTTCCGGGCCCTGCACAGAGAGCCGACTTTCATAGCAGCAGATATATTCTTTTTCTTATATATATATATATTTTTTTTCAATTTTCTTTTTTGGATGGCCATTTCGATATATATATATATTAAAGTAGTTAGATTATTCTGGCTATTGTCACTGAAAATATTGTCCATCGCTAAGTAAATACACTTGGCGTATTAACACAGTTAATCAAACGTGTATATACGCACACACACACACACATTATATATATATATATATTCACATCTTTCTCTTATTTTTGATGCCATTTATACGACGTTTTGGCCGTCGTACGCTCCGGTCTTTTATGTTTGCTTGGATACAGGATTATTGCAAGGGGAGATAGAAAAATCAGGCTTAACTAACCATATATGAAGTGAGAAAGAGGATTACCGCTCCCTGTGGGATGAAGTTGAAATAATAGATAAAAAACACCATTGAAAACTTCACAAACTTAAGGAATCAGCACATATGCTAGGCTACAAATATCTCCTAAGCCGTCCAAGTGTAGAGAAGAATACAACATGGGAACCAGTAATACGGAGTTCCAGAGAAAATCGTTCTTGTCAAAATCACAATATGAGACAGTCCTGTTTCGCTGTATCACAGCTCATCAGTACTGTTAGAGATCCGACTGCTTCTAGCCAAGATTAAAATCCGACCGAACTGACATCGGCGATTCTACCTCTAAGCTATATGCGCTTGGTGGAAGAAGACTAACTTTAGCGTGTTATATACACAATGTAAACAAACGCCTTATATATACGATGAGGGTCATAATTTAGTTTTAGTGTTAAGATAAGCTGACAAATATAATTCATAGAACTGATTACCCCATAGACGCCCACATGAAATTAACAGAAAGCTTAGCAGGTGTCATTACGTTAAAAAAGAAATAGATAGATAAATGCATTTTAGTAAATACACTTGGCGTATTAACACAGTTAATCAAACGAGTATATATATATATATATATATATATAATAACAATAGTAATAGTAACAAAACTAATAATGCTAATACTAATAATTGTTATACTATATTATAGTTCGTCTCTAAAAATATTTTTCATCAGCCACCTTACCCTGACGAGCCGTAGGGTGAAACCTAGTGACGTTTGTTGGCTAATAATTAGATTTATTCTTTCTTTATATATATATATATATATATATATATATATATATATATATAAATTAGAGAAAACTTTCAAAATTTAAAGGTGTCGGATGTACATTTCGACATAGGATCTCTAATAGAGATTCTACATCACGCCAGCGACATTGTTTTTTCCAAATGGCGAAGGCCCTCGGGTAGAGTGTTGATGGGTTTTAGGTTAACAACGGTCACAAAGTAGAAAAGGACAGAGCTGGTAGTCGCGGAGTTACAGGGTGTTGAAATGGTATATTTGAGAAGGGGTGGAATAGGAGTTCATATTTTATAAATATAGACAACTAAATGAGTTAAATTACTTTTTAAAGTTAAGATTTTGGGCTGTTTGAAGAGGTGTATTTAGGCGAGAAGGAATGGGTTTCGATATAAGATTTAAAATTTTTTTTTTACTTGATTAAACCTTTTAGGTAGAAACGAGCTAAATGCCAATTACAGGAAGTTATCAGTTTAAAAATTATTAAAGAAAAATTTTTTAGAAAAGATCTTAGAGAAAAAATATGTGTTAACCAAGGAAAAAGGGGTTTAGTAAAAGAATCCATATTTTCTAAAGATAGACAATTAAAGGAGCTTGGGATAGGAAGGTGGGGGGGGGGGGGTTAAAATACTTTTTAAGGTTAACGTTAGGGTAAAATTAAGATTAAAACTTAAATTGAGTCATTTTAATTTATATTCTAACGCCTAGTCAACGGGGATTTAAATTCTAAATTTAATTATTCGAAAAATTTGCCTTGTGGCGGCACTTACTGATGAATTCCCTCCTAAGATTCAGTAGCCGGTGTTGGTGGGGGTATTTTAATATTGAAATTTTTTCCAGTAAACATAGACAGCACCTATCACGAAAATTCCTCGGAATACGGGCTGAACCTATCAGTTTCCAGCTAATTTCAGGACCCAGCCCTTCCTCTTTCATTTTCCAGAATGCCTGCGAAAAGGCTGTTTGGTACCTCTGACCGGGGTTCGAAAAGGAGTATCTGTGGTTATACAGTCTTTGTTTGAAAGGACCAGCGGACATACCGATATAGGTCCGGAAGTCGTTTTATATATATATATATATATATATATATATATATATATATATATATTCGCATCTTTATATATATATATATATATATTCGCATCTATATATATATATATATATATATATATATATTCGCATCTTTCTCTTGTCCTATCTTCGACATCCCCTGTGTACCATTGTTTTTCTCTTTTTCTATTCTCTCAATAAGAAAATTTGAATACAAAAAAATGGCGCACCTTGTATGGCACAAGGTTTCCAAACGCCTCTTCCGGTGATTGTTAACGGATCTGTAGAGTCACAACTGGGTGGGGAGTACAGATGAAGAGTATCTGCGCATAAATGAATTCACTTAACTCAACTAGAATTTGCGATCCGATTTTTAATTTCGAGCCACAAAACACACAAATACACGTATCAACACACACACACACACACACACACACACACACACATGGTACCTTCCATCAAGGATCACACTAGTCTCCCAGTCAATACACTGCGCTTCCTCGGTCTCACGCTCTCAGTCGATCTCAAGAGGAATGAATACATTGAATCGATAGCTACACCTACTGCCAAGAAGGTTGAGCCGAACCAGGAAGTTTTTCTCGTCAGAATCCATCTCGCACATTTATAAATCTTCCATTCATCCGTATATTAAATACTATTACCATAACTGGTCGGGTGCTCCTGATATTCATATCGGGGTTCTCGACAAAATCCAAAAGAGAATCAGCAATGTAATCAGTCCCGATTTGACAAGTCGAAATCAGTCACTTTCTAATCTACAGAATGTGGCTTCCGTCTGTCTTTTTTACAAGTATTTTAACGGCTACAACTACCTTCGTTCCTGTAACCCCTGCAAACCAGTGGCAGCGCTGCCTTACTTGAGGTGATTATAAAAAAAGAAGAAAAAAAAATTAAAAATACGTTTACAAATTTCATAAGTATGTTCCTAACACCAAAACAAAAAAAAAAGTTCATATTAACATATCCCCAAATACTTGAGTTTTTGAGTTATTAAGATGGCACTGTTTCCATAAGACTAGGTTACATTTGTTATTCGTGTACATTTGTGACTAGTCTGTCTTCAACGTTTAACGTGTGTAGTAGTGAGTTACCTGAGAAATGTTCCATTTAATAATGGCAGGATATTCATATCATGAGCATAGAAATATAATTTTTACATATGGCCGCTCGAATGGTAATCAAAACGAGGCTACACAGCTGTATCAGACTACGTTTCCATACAGAAACCGAGTCGTTTAACCTTTGTTGCTCTTCATAGTCGCGTTAATGAGACAGGATTCATGGCACCACAAACTATGGGCCGAGCCAGATCGATTGTACATTTAACAGCTTTTACCGTAAATTTCAAACTTAATAAATCAAAGACGAATTATTATCTGTTGACGTTGGTTTATGCGGACTTTTATCTTTGTTTTGATATGAAGTACCCACCCCAAAGTTTGTAAAAGTAAGTTTGATACACCATATATAACAACCAAAGACACCTTTAAGACCAGGTGGTTCAATCACAAGTTTACATTCAAAATACAAAACTTAAAAAACTGTACAAAACTGGCTAGCCACGTGTGGAAATTGAAATCAAAATATGGAAAAGACCCAGACATAACGTGGAATATAGTGAAAACAGTCAAGCTTTACAACTGTGGCAAAATATGTAGACTGTGCCAGGAACAAAATTTAGAGATTATGCTATTCCCAAACAAAAATGAACTATTGAATAAAAGAACAAAAATTAAGACTAATATTCAATATATATACCTTTTAGGTTCATACAACCCTGAATGAAAATGTTATAATTTCTTGTAATTTTAAAAATTGCGCGTTCAAAAATTCCCTGCCACGTGACCGTTAAAAAAAACTCACCGTTACGTGAGCGTTCTTAAAAAACAAAAACAAAAACGATAAACGGTAAAATCAGTTATTGCAAATCGCCTGAAGACACCAGTGATGGTAGAAACCTAGGTCGCGTAATAACTCGTTTACAAATAGAAAATATTCAAAAGTTCTACAATATAATTGTATTGAACACTTTTTAATACAAATATGCACTGGTCTAATTTTATTATGACCAAAAAGTAAGTAATCAATCAATCAATCAATCAATCAATCAATCAATCAATCAATCTGTATATATATATATATATATATATGTATATATATATATATAAGTGTGTGTATACAGGATGTCCATAAAGTCCGTGTGCACTTTAAAAAATTATTACTTTATTTGTATTTGTGAAAGAAATAATCTGTAAAAAATGTTATAAAGTTTAATGTATCTAGTTTTAAATATAGTTATTGAATAATTTTTTACCACAAAAATTGCAACAATTTTTAGATAAGTAAACAGATGGATCGGTAGGGGTGGACCATTTTATTGGCCTCCATGTTCACCAGATTTGACTCCATTAAATTTTTTATGGGGACATGTGAAAATAATTGTGTTTGTAACCAAACTTAGTTCATTAGAAGATTTGAAAGCCAAAATAACTAATGTGATTTCAGGTATTACTGTAAATCAGTTGCCAAATGTTTTCAGTAAACTGCAAAATTGTATTACCCTTTGTATTGCTAATGATGGAGGACATGTGGAAACTTAAATAAAATTTCAATAAAACCTTAAAAAAATATAAATTTACTTTTTTCTAATCCTTTTTACAAATTATTTCTATCGCAAATACAAATAAAGTTATAATTTTTTTAAAAGTGCATACAGACTTTATGGACACCCTTTATATAATTTGGAAATGAGTTATTTCTGCAACCTAGGTTTCAACCTTTCGGTATCTTCAGGTGATTTATAATAACTGATTTTCCAACGATTTTCAAACGTACAAAAAGGGATTTTTGCGAACGTGCGACTGGAATTTTTAAACAGCCTCAAAAATTGTACCATACTGACTAACCCTTAGTGGAAATTCAAATTTAAAAATAGAAAAGACCTTGATATAACATGGAGCATAGTAGAAAAAACCCAAACCATACAATGGTGGTGATTTCTGCAAATTGTGCCAAAGAAGAAAAGTTAGCTATTATGTTGTTTACAGAACAAAGGAAAAAATTACTGAATGGAAGTTCAGAAGTAATGTCCAGATCTAATTACACCTATAGATACATATTAGGCTGGTACAAATCTGGTTGTTTGAAATTTTCAGTCATGCATTCATAAAAAAATCTCTGTTGTCCTTTTGAAAATCATTGGAAAATCATTTATTATAAATCACCTGAAGTACTTAATTTACAAAATTAATAATAGCGTGCAACATAACATCACTGTAGGGACAAAAACAAATGCCCACCTGACGGACTTTATAAAACAGAAGGGGTTATTTAAAAAGCAGAGATACATGATACAGATGGACAAAGAAAAACATATTTGAAGTTTACAAAAGGAATTTTTAAAACAGATGGAATAATCACAGATCTACATTTAAACTGGTATACCTTAAAAATTGTATCAAACTAGCTCGCTACGTATGGAAATTAAAACTGAAAAATGGAAAAGACGCTGATATTTCATGGAGTATAGTAAAAAAAATTACTGACTGAATGATCAGAAGTAATGTCCAGATGTAATCACACCTATAGATACATATTCGGATCATAAATACCTGGATGAAAGACGCAAGAGACATGACTGACTGGGCAGAAGATTTTCCCACAGTAGGTTGCCATTACTTTCTGTGATAGACTGTTTGCCAACTAAAGCTACAGAACCCAATCTGTCCTGCTATTAATCACTAAGCTGGAAAAAAGAGACTGGTTAATAACTTTTCAAAGGGTATTTGCGTGTAAGTGAATGCAACGAATATTAACTGGAATTCGAACTCGGCTCCCCGATTTCTCGTTCTGAGAACTGATTTGTTCTCCTGACATGCAGGTTTTTCAAAATATTTGTTCATATCGGATTGTTAACTTTTCAAAGGGTATTTGCGTGTAACTGAATGCAAGGAATATTAACTGGAATTCGAACTCGACTCCCTGATTTCTCGTTCTGAGAACTGATTTGTTCTCCTGACATGCAGGTTTTTCAAAATATTTGTTCATATCGGATTGTTAACTTTTCAAAGGGTATTTGCGTGGAAGTGAATGCAAGGAATATTAACTGGAATTCGAACTCGGCTCCCCGATTTCTCGTTCTGAGAACTGATTTGTTCTCCTGACATGCAGGTTTTTCAAAATATTTGTTTATATCGGATTGTTAACTTTTCAAAGGGTATTTGCGTGTAAGTGAATGCAACGAATATTAACTGGAATTCGAACTCGGCTCCCCGATTTCTCGTTCTGAGAACTGATTTGTTCTGAGATATCTATTGAAAGGATACTGCTGTATTTTGAATAAAGCCTGATCGAGTATCGGGATTGAAATATGAAGTCTGTAAAATATTGTGATTTATTATAAAAAAAAATCGCCCATGTGTGTTTTGGGGGAATATAGAAAATCGACATTTTATTAAGTAGGTGATCAAGATATATTTTGTACATAAATGTAAGTTTATTTCTATTTTTAGAGGCAATGGTTTTACCATGTTTAAAATACTTGCAAACGTTCTCACGCTAAATTGGTCGTATAAAGGTACGTGAACAGTACGAAAATGTTTCCCGATTAACGCATGCAGAAAAATTTCGGCTTCAATTTAATTTTCCCATTATTTAACTCTAACAACAAAAGACGAGCTAAATAAATACAGAAACAATAATAAACTAAACATTCCGCAAATATTGGCAACTCCTCCCTTTGCACAAACACCCACACATAGATAACACACACAAATATCCGTTCGTCACAAAAATAAATTTAAATTGACTTTTAAAGAAGATTTTAGTTTACCTTATTATAATTCACCTTCAAGCTTACTATCATTTTGTATTGATAATTTTTTGAAAAAAATTAAAGTTGAATTTATTTTCATGGTTATTACTTATTGAGAGAATTAGATATTCGTATGTTTTTGTATTTGATATATAACCCTGTATATGTGTATAATATACTAATATATATATAAAGGCGTAGATAATTGTGTCTATGTATGAGGTTGTTTGTAATTTTGTGTGCCTGTGTGTACATAAGTTTGAATATTCTGTGTGCGTATATTTGTTTTTTTATGTGTGTGTGTGTGTGTGTGTGTGTGTGTGTGTGTGTGTGTGTGTGTGTGTGTGTGTGTGTTTGTGTGTGTGTGTATATATATATATACACTAGCGGCCATAATTATAAGGCCACCCCAGTAAAAAAAAAATGTATTTCATACTATTTTTAGTATTTATTGCCAAGTGGATAATTCTAAATGAAAATAGAGTGGTTCTTTTGTTATTATTACTTTGCAAAACTTTACAAGGTAGCCGGAAAGCCTTTGCTTCGGCCAGCCAATAATAAGAGGAGACTAGCATGAGGAAGAGAGCACAAAAACTGGACACCAGAACATTTCATTTGATGCACATATTATTGTACACTATTAAAAAAAGAACGATTCTGTTTTCATTTAGAATTATCGATATTTGGCAATAAAGACTAAACATAGTATGTAATACATCATTTCTTTTAAAAAACTCGGGTTGCCTAATAATTATGGACGGTAGTGTATGTGTGTGGATATATTTATACGCAATTTCTGGATCACTCCGCTTGACTTCCTGTTTTTAAATTTTCTGATAAAACAAAGCATTTGTAATTTGCTGTTTGATGAGATGGGTACCAAAAACTTCCCCATCGAAATAAATTATAGTTTATAACAGCTGATAAGCTTATAAGATGACTGGAGTTTTCCTTTATGTATATCATATTGCTCTGAATATTACCCACTGAGCTTTATATGGATCTATCCCTTCAATAATTTATATTAAAAAGAGCTATTTGAATTATCCTTTATGCTTACAGATTTGACATCATTTTATACATATATATATATATATATATATATATATATATATATATATATATATATATTGTATCTAGGCAGCAAATAATTTTCTAAACATATACTGTTAAATTATACAATTATGTTTAATCATGAGCCGTTCTAAACGTCGTAATTTGGCTTTAATTTCAGTTGAAAATAAAGACAAAAATTATCCAACATTTGGATAATTTTTTATTAATTTGGTTTCTAAGCTTAATTAATTATTAATTTGGTTCAAGTGAGCCGCAAGCTTAGAACCAAATTAATAAAAAGACGACAATCAATGGGACTCTGCAATGGCGGAAGGTGTCTTGCATCTTCTGCTACTTAAATGTTCTGAGTTGCATGGCAACGCCGGGCTATGATGCTCGTACACATATATAAGTAAGTAATACGTTTTTTCTGGGTAGATACAGTAGTACACGTTCGTGTAGGGGGCAACAACTAGTGAGCTGAGTAGACGACAACCGTGCTAGCCGTCAGCTGCCGACTCCACTGTCGCTACTCAATATTAGTCCTTTATATATTGTGAACCGTATGTCAAGTGTTCGAGCTACGTCACAACAATATTGGACATACTACTACATATTTATCGAGAAGACACTGACCAAAGCTTAATTAGTTGCTATTATCTTATCTGAAAATCGCTAAAAAAGTATACATTTAAACACACAGAGAAACCTACCAAACTTCATTTACAACGTACTTGTAGAAAATACAAAAATAATAGCCTCGTACACATGTAAAATGACTAAAAATAATCTAAGCACTAATAATAAAACAGAATAAGCCAACACCTAATAAAATCAACTGTGAACACAGCCATGATTTACTGATCGTGTTTGGAAAATATAACAGTCCTATAACTCTAGGCACATTCATAAAACCGATACATTCAGTTAAATATAAAAAGATTAAAAAAAAATCACCCTTGATAAAGTCAAAAGAGTAACCGGAAGCACTCAGATATAGTAGAACATTCGGACAATTTTTACAAATTTTATGCCTAGAAAAGAAAACGCATATACGAACAGAAGAAAGGTTTAATAAAAAGCTTAATAGCAATACCTTTTCAGTAGTTTTACATGAAGCTTGTATAAAAGAAGAATTGTCATTACCATTAGTGATAAAGAGAAGACATCATAGTTAGATCCCAGACCGATTTCTAAGGAGTGAAGAAAAGCTTAAATAGAGAAGAATCGGCTGCACGTTCAATGAATGTCGAATGTTTCGCAATAAAAAAAAAACAAAACAAAAAAAAAACGACTAATATTACGATTATCATTTGAGATTAAAAGAACAGACACTACAGTTTGATCCCAAACCGATAGCTGAGCAGTGAAAAAAGCGTAACTCCAGTAGCACTGGCTTTTCGGTCAATGAAAGCCGAACGTTTCTTTATGAGAAAATGGCTAATATTACCTTTCCGATTAGAGATGTGGAGATCAGATACTACACTTTGATCCTAGATCGTTGAAAAGGAAGTGAAGAAAAGCGTTACGCGAGAAACACTGGCTGTACAGTCAGTGAAAGCCGAATGTTTCCTTATAAAGAAACTGCTAATATTACGATTATAATTTGAGATGAAAAGAACAGACACTACAGTTTGATCCCAGACCCATGGTTAGACAGTGAGGAAAAGCTTAACTCCAGTAGCAATGACTGATAGGTTAATGAAGGCCGAATGTTTCCTGATAAAGAAACTTCTAATATTGCGATTATCATTTGAGATGAAAATAACAGACACTACAGTTCGATCCCAGACCCATGTATTGTATTGTATTGTATTGTAGCGGCATTCACCCAGGACGGGTTGAGCCGGCATCCCCAAGAACATTTGAAGCGTCTCTCCCAGCGGCGGCCCACGATCGGCGATCTTGAGCCAGCTCCACTCCGATCTCTGCCCAGTCCCGGTTCCACCTTCGAAATCCCACGACATTTGGGCCCGAGATCGGCTCCATGTCCCCCTTCAGCGTGGCTGCCCACGTCCTCAGCTGACCCCCCGCACGCTTGCGCCAGCCCGGTAGGGGCCTCGGGAAGAGGCAGTCGCGAATCAGCTCACCCAGAGGACAGCGCGCAGCATGGCCGAACCAACGCAGTCGACGGAGTCGGAGAGCAGCCGGTATCGGTTGAAGACGGCATGTTTGACGAAGGGTCGATGTCCGCACCCGATCAATCCGCCGGAAACGCAGAATACGCAGGAGACAGTCATTGTCGAAGACCTCCACCCTCTTGAGGTCCGCTACGCGCACCGGCCACGTCTCGCAGCCATACAGCAAGATGGATCGCACAACAGCTTGGTAGACGCGGCTCTTTGTACGCAGGGCGATCTCCCGCCTTGACCAGAGACACTTCTGGAGGCGGTTGAAGGCGGCCCTCGCAAGGTTGATGCGACGCCCGATCTCATCGCCACCCCGGCCGCTCGGGACAAAAGACGAGCCCAGATAGATGAAGTGGTCCACAATCTCCAGGGGTGTTCCGTCGAGCAGGATGGGTTGTTGGGCCTCTGGAGGCAACAGCGCCGTCATCACCTTCGTCTTTGCAGCATTGATGCGCATGCCGACCGCGCACGCGCTGGTATGCACTCGGCTGACGGCCGCCTGCACCTCCTCGATGCTGTCACCAAGAAGGACAATGTCGTCAGCGTACGCCAGGTCGGTCACGGCCAAGTCGCGGCCCACCCGAACCCCAGTGAAGCCTTGAAGGGCGCTCATCAGAATCCAGTCGATAGCGTAGTTGAAGAGTGTCGGGGAGAGCGCGCATCCCTGTCGCACACCAGTGCGGACCTCAAACGCCCCGGTCTCAGCACCGTAAGCACGAACACGTGTCCTCGTCTCCCGGTAGTAGGCCTGAATCAGACGCAGCAGCTTTGGCGGAATGCCATCGTCCCGCATGATAGTCCACAGAGCGCTGCGGTCCACCGAGTCGAAGGCCGCTGCAAAATCGATGAAACAGAGCACCGTCGGTTGTTGGTAAGACCAGCGCGTCTCCAGTATCCGGCGTAGACAAAAGATCTGGTCAGAGCACCCTCTACCCGGACGGAAACCAGCCTGGCTTGGGCGGGTACGGTGGTCGCGAGCGAGTTGGAAGCGCTTCAGTAGCAGGACTGTGAACAGTTTGGCCGAAATATCGATCAGGCTGATTCCGCGGTAGTTGCTACATACTCGTTTGTCGCCTTTTTTGAAGAAGGGGAGAAGCACTGCCTCTCTCCAGTCAGCGGGGACGACCTCTGTGTTCCAGATCTTCATCAGGAGGCGGTGTAACCATGGCACCATCACCTCGGAACAGCTTTTGAAGATTTCAACTGGAAGGCCATCTTCACCGGGGGCCCTGTTGTTCTTCAGCTGAAAGAGAGCCACGCGAACTTCATCTGGCGTCGGTGGATCCGTGTTGCAGGCATACGTTGTTGCTGCAGATGTGCTGGCATGGACAGGGGTTGGTGCTGGATCATGGTTAAGCAGAGCACTAAAATGCTCTTGCCACCTGTCAAGCCGGGCTGACATATCGGCGATCGTATTGCCTGCTGCATCGACGAGAGTATCGCTCGCGCCCCGCGATGGACGGCTGACCCGGTTGAGAAGACGGTACAGCTTTCTGGTATCACCATTGGCTGAGGCCTGTTCCGTTTCTTCCGCCACTCTCCGCCAGTACGCGTTGCGGTCGTTGCGGACTGCTTGCGCCGTTCTGCGCCGTAGCTCGCGGTAGTGTGTGGATTGTGTCAGTCGCGCACGCCGTGCTCGTTCGGCCAGATCAATCGTCCCCGCGGAGATCCAATCGCGGTGCCGACGGCGGGTGTAGCCCAGATGGGCCTTAGCTGCGTTTGTAACCTCTGTCTTTAGCGCGCTCCATTCCGCTTCTGGAGGTGCCTCCTCGTCCAAGACGAGGCCGTCAAAACGGTTCCGCAGCTCAACACGAAAAGGCTCAGCAACCACCGATTTGAGTTTTGATACATCAAACCGGCGGGCTAGTTGCCGCGGAGGAAGACGCTTCAAGCGAAGACGAAGTTTTGCACGGACAAGAACGTGGTCGGAGCCGTTTGCACTCCCGGTTTCTGCTCCTCTATACGCCCGACAGTCAAGCACGCAGTTGGCCCAACGGGACCGCACTAGGACGTAGTCTATCTGGTTCTGCGTGTGACCGTCGTTTGAGTTCCAGGTCGCCAGGTGTCTGCGCGGGTGGTCGAAACGTGTGTTGCTGACCACCAGGCGGTTTGCGGCCGCAAAGTTGACGAGGCGGTCGCCGTTGTCACATCGGGTCCCCAAAGCAAACCGACCGAGGATATGTCTGGATGTGTCGTCGCCTGGCCCCGTGCGCGCATTCCAATCACCCGCGACAATCAGCATGTCGCGGCGAGGAACCCCTCGGACGACCTGCTGGAGCCGGCTGTAGAACGCGTCCTTGGTGGCATCGTCTGCATCAAGGGTGGGCGCATACATGGCCACCACGGAGATGTTTGTGATGTGGCCCTTCAGCCGAATCCTGGCGAGGCGCGGAGAAATTGGCTCCCACTCCAAGAGAGCCGCATTTGCCGATTCTGCCAAGGCGATGGCTACGCCCCGGCGCCCCGTGTTGTCCGACACGCCGCTGTGGTAGAGATGAAAGTTCCTGTCGACCCCTGGGACCTTGATTGTGGAGTGTCCGGAGTCAGGGACGCGGACCTCTGAGAGGCATGCAACTTCAACTCCATAGTTGTACAGCGCACGCATGGTTAGAGCTTGCACTCCAGTATCCCGCAGCGTGCGCACATTCCAGCAGGCGAAGTAAGACGAACGCCTGCGTGGAAGAAGTCTGACTTGCTGATTTAACACCTGCCCCGTCAAACCGTTGAGGACAGGCGCGTCGCCTACCGGGTACGCCGTAGCTTGAGTCGGTATAACTGTGAGAGACATTAATAATCATAATCATAATCATAAGGGATGATTCAAGGAGAAAAAGCGGATGGTGTGGTAGGGTCCCCAGCCCTACCCCGCAGTGACGACGAGGACTTGCCGCAGGTTACCCGCAGACGCAGAGGTCACCGCCACCAGGGGCCGCCGGATGCCGGAACAGACGCGATCTGGATTTGCAGGGAGCATTGAACGGTTTTAAAGCGCCGAACACTCGCTTTCACACCCTTGCCCGTTTAGTGGAGCCAGTGCCGCGACGTGGACGCAGGGTAGGGAGTTTGTGCGGCAGAGGTGTAAAATTACACTAGCCATCAGGAGTCATTTTATAAGAACAGTGGGAGCTCACCCCGCTGCCCAACTCCCGGCGTTCCGCACCATTCAGCACCAAGAAATTCAGTTCGATCCCAGACCCATGGCTAGACAGTGATGAAAAGCTTAACTCTAGTAGCAATGACTGATCAGTGAATGAAGGCCGAATGCTTCCTAATAAGGAAACGACTAATATTACCATTACAATTACCGTTAAGAAGAACAGACACTACAGTTTGATCTCAGGCTGATTTCTAGGAAGTAAAGAAAGGCTTAAATTGAATAGAATCGGCTGCACGCTCAGTGAAGGCCGAATGTTTATTTATAATGGAGAACAGATTCTACAGTTTGATCCCAGAGCGATGGATAGGGAGTAAAATCGGCTGCACGGCCAATGTTTCCTTATAAAGAACGTTTCCTTATTAGAAAACATCTTATATTAAAATTACCTTTAGAGGTGAAGAGAAGAGACACTTCAGTTTGATCCCAGATCGATGGATATGGAGTAAAATAAAGTGTAAATCGAGTAGCAATGATTGATAGATAAATGAATACCGAAGGTTTCATCATAAAAAAAAACCCCACTGATATTACCGTTACCATTTGAGATGAGGAGAACAGACTCGGCAGTTTGATCCCAGATCGTTGACTAGGGAGTTAAGAAAAACGTAACTCGTGTATCACTGGCTCATCAGTCAATGAATGCCTAACGCTTCTTATAAAGAAACGGTTATATTACAATTAATGCATGTTCATCAGCAAAAGGTGCAACCCAAAATGCCAAATGACAAATACAGGTGGGAGATACCAGAATAAAGCAGGTGCAAATATTTAAATACCTAGGAAGTGTAACAGGAGATGGAAAGTGCGACACAGAGATCCGAAGACGAATTGGCATGGCAATGGACGCGTTCCAGAAGCTGAGTAAAATGCTAACACACAGGAAAATTTCACTAGAAACAAAGAAAAGAGTGCTGGATTGCTATGTGACATCAGTTCTTCAGTACGGCAGTGAATGCTGGACAATATCATCGAAAATGAGGACAAAACTTGAAGCAGCGGAAATGCGGTTCTACAGAAGGATGCTGCGGATATCGTCGACTGAGCATGCAAGCAACGATGAGGTGTTGGAAAGAATGGCAACGAAAAGGAAATTAATACTGAGCATCAGGAAGAGACAACTGAAGTTTCTGGGACACGCAATGAGGAAGGAGAGCCTGGAGAACCTGATACTGACTGGCCAGATAGAAGGCAAGAGAGACAGAGGAAGGCAGCGGATAACATATTTGCAGGACCTGATCAGGTGGATGACGGAACGGGGGTTGCCAGGAGTAACAGGAGCAAGCATACGGGGAGTCAAGGGATAGAGAGACGTGGAGAACCATGATCGCTTACGTCCTGAAAGGACAGGGCACATAGAAGAAGAAGAAGAATTAGAGATGAGGACAACAGACATTACAGTTTGATCCTAAATCAATAGATAGAGAATGTAGAAAAGTATAACTCTAGTAACAATGGCTGCTCCGTTAATGAATGACGAATGTTTTCTTTATAAAGAAACGACGGATATTATCGTTACCATTAGAGATAAGGAGAACAGACACAACAGTTTGATTCCAAATCGATGGCTAGGGATTGAATAAAAGCGTATCTCGAGGAATACTGGCTGCTTGACCGAGCAGCCAGTGTTCCTCGAGATACGCTTTTATTCACCGAGATACGCTTTTATTCCTCGAGATACGCTTTTATTCAATTATTTGAATGCCAAGTATTTTCTTATAAAAAAACGGCTAATATTACATTGACCCTTGGAGATGTGGAGAAGAGACTGTACAATTTGATCTCAGATCGATAGATAAATAGTAAAGAAAAGCGTAAGTCGAGTCGCACTGTCTGTTCCGTTAATAAACGCCAAATGTTACCTTTTAAAGAAACGGCTTATGTTACCATTACCATTAGTGAGTAGGAGAACAGACACTAGTTTCAGGCCGGACCAACTCGAGTAGCACTGGCTGCTCGGTCAGTGAATGCTGTATGTTTGCTTTTTAAGAAACAGCTAACAGCTCTTTCCAAAACGGACCAGCACGATCAGTAAATAATGCTATAACAATGCTACAGTAAGTGCGTTAAGAAGATATGAAAAAAAAAAAAAATAACGAAGCTTATTTCTGTCTAAATTTCTAAGCAATAACTGGGCAGTAGTAAACAAGAATTGAATGAGATATCCTGAGACATGATCATCGAAAATAGGGCAATCTTGTCTCGTATATTAAAAATGATTTCAGTTCCAATTTCCCAGAAGGTTACACGGACCGATAAACGCCTGAAAGAGGACAGAGGGCACATCTGTCGAAAAGTTGTGAAAATAATTACAAAACTAAGCACAATAGTCTTTACGTAATTAATTCGGCTATTTTCTTCTTATTTTGTCAATGGTATCAATATTTGTTATTATTCTGAAACGTTTGTTGATAATATTTAACGTGGTGTTTCCATAATTCAACAAATTTATAATATTCTCATTTCCTATATCTGAAATAAAAACTTTCACTCCTCTAAAGTATGACACAATGAATCTCAGTTCAATTGGCTTAGGACAACCAAGTAGTCAAGTACTACTACTTCAATCAGTTGTTAACTGGGACAAGAAAAAGCATTTTTCTGTATGTTTCTAAAATTAACTATTGTCTTTTAATCGTCTTCATGAAACTTTGTTTACCTTTCATCAGCATGAATAATGGTAACCTTCAGGCGTATAAATTCAGTACTCCTACTCGAAAAGGCCGTAAAGATAGTAAGAGTTAGTTTAACAATAAAAAAAAAAAAAAAATGTTTTCCTATTTAAAACTTTAAGTACTGTAGTATTAAGTTCTTGCTTATATATATATATATATATATATATATATATATATATATAGGGTGCCCATATAGTTCGTATGCACTATAATTTTTTATCTTAAAATTGCTGCAAATTTTGTAGTAAAGAATTAGTCAATAACTTTACTTAAAACTAGGTACATTAAACTTTATAACAATTTTTACAGATTATTTCTATCACAAATACAGATAAAGTAATAAATTTTTAAAAGTGCACACGGACTTTATGGACACCCTATATATATATATATATATATGTATAATGTATCATACATTGAGTGCTGGTGGTAATAAAGTTATAAATTTATAAAAGTGCATACGGATTTTATGGACACCCTGTATATATATATATATATATATATATATGTATAATGTATCATACATTGAGTGGTGGTGGTAATAAAACAGTGCTCAATGTGTAATAGTGGAGCTAAAATTCATACTTATAATAAATATACAATTTGTTCTTCACCAGTAGGACAACCGTAAGTTTCATGCACAATGCATTTGTCAGGTGCTAATTGAAAACTGGCCGTTGTAAAATTTACAAATAATTATTCATACTGTACTGGTGTGATAGTGGATTAGTCCATTTGTTAATTGAAAATATATACATTTATATACATTCAGATACAAACATATGAACATAATGTATATATATGTGTGTGTTTTTATATATATGTATAGTGTTGAATTGTGATAATGTTTAGTGCCATTATTGTTGTTTTTTCAGTAGTTTTACCGATAAAAGGTATTTTGACAATCGGAATTTTTTATCATAAAGTGCTCAATATCAGGGTGGACATAGAGCATTGATAGATTTAATAAAAGGATTTGTCTCTTGAACAGACCAGGTTCATGTCGGCATGAAACTGCTCTGTTAAAGTTATATATATATATATATATATATATATATATATATATATATATATATATATATATCATCCCGAGCAAGGCGATAACGCCACTGATGTGCAGGGGACTACATAAGAGTAAAAAGATTAAATAGAAGAGAGTGAAGAGGAAGACGAGCCAGTTAGAAAGGAGCAAGAGAAGGATGGGTATAAAGGTGTGATGACAGTTGCAAAGGTGGAGAGAAAGGAAAGGATATGCAGGGCGGTGAGGGAAAGAACTTGGATCAATTGGTTAAGAGATGAGTATTGACATTGCATTAAAATTCCTGGAGGTTGTAGCCGCCAGGAAAGCAAGAATATGGAAGCGATTTCCACAGGCGGGAAGCTGCGGGAGTAGAATTGTCTGCATTTGGTTAATATAACAGTGAATGGGTGGGACCCAGTTGCACGAGTAAACATCTGTTGCAGAGGTACCAGTGACTTAAGTTCGTTGAAGCAGGAATGCATATATAGATATTCTTAGTAGAAAATATTCTGAAAAACAGTGTGTTTAAAAGAGACGAAAAGAAAACTATATTTTGTCAATACGTTTCGTCCACTGACGGACTTTATAAAGTGGAATAATTTTAAAATAAATTATATATAAGCAAAATTCAAATTTAAATTTTCAAATAAATTGTTTTCGTTTGGATATATATATATATATATATATATTATATTTATTTAGAATGTATAACTTTAAATACACAAGAACACATTTCAATCTAGTCACAACATATTACATTGCATTTAGACATATGCTTCTGTTAACATTTCGGTCTCTCACGCGGTGTGACGTCATAAAATAGCATTACATATTTACAAAATGTGATTTTACTAAGTGTGGGTTGTTTTAATTTAATTAAAATATCTGAAGGTTCTTTTTACAAATTTACGAACTGCGTCTGCTATTCGGTGACTGTTATCGTTACATAGCAATGTTTTATGTCAGTACAAGATAAAATCATCTTTGATGTTGGATGTCTTTATGCTAACGTACTTGTGACCTCTCTGAAGATGGCTCATGTGAGCCGAAAGCTTAGAACCAAATGTTGGAGAATTTTTGTCTTTATTTTCACCTAAAATTAAAGCCAAACATACGATGTTTAGAACGGTTCATGATTAAACATTTTAGACATTCATTGTCTGTTATATTTAACAGTATATGTTTAGTAATATATATATATATATATATATATATATATATATATATATATATATATATACTCATACATATATATATACATGCATGCAAAACAATTTATCAATATGCATACTAGTCTATTAAACCCTTATGCACACCTACATACATGCATTGATATGTAGACAAACCCATGCACCCAAATATATATATTCATATATAAACACAAGTAAAACAAGAATATATACGTACAATTTAACATAAATGATAATTACAAATTGAGAGACCATATGAAATAAATATCTAAGGATTCACAATTATTAAATATTAATTTGACAATCTATGATACAAAACTTATTAAATATGAACTTGATAATTTATGCTAGATTGAAATGAATCAATTATTAACATGATAATCTATGTTAGAATAAATATCTAGTAACTATATAACTTGACAATCAATACTAAATTAAATACCTAGCAAATATTAACATGACAAAATATAGGCCAAATTAAATAAATATAGGCCAAATTAAATACCTAGCAAATATCAATTTGACAATCTTTACTAGATGAAATACTCAGCAAGTAAGGGTAAATAACAACTGACATCCATGAAAATAATTTATATATATTGATAATAATACTACCCATATTGCAAAGTAAATGATGAACTATGTTTATAGTTAACAGTAAGTTCATTTCTTTGGTTTAATAGGTTAATTCTGTCTTTAAATTTGATGATTTCTAACTTTAAGACAAAGTTAAAAAGGTGAATACAAATTCGAATCCTTCTAATTAATTTTCATTTAACAGAAAAAAGCTTTTTTTTTAAACACCAAAAGTACTTAGAAACCAATACAACAGACCGGTTTTGAACCTATCCACCGCGATAGATAAGTAATGTTTTGACCATAACCTGGGCGTTGCGTTCATGTTCCCCAGATCAAAAAAGACCTTGTGTCACATCTCTCTCAAGTGGGGAAGAAGAGTAAATATCACCTCGGGTTATTATTATTGAAAGATAGTTCTTGCTGATACCAGTGTGATTTGAACGAAGTTTTAGTAGTCCCGACATAAACGTTTTTAATTTTCAAGTGTAGAAATAGTGCAAAGATGATCTAGGGAACTAGCTAAGCAGTTTTTCTGTAGTGGACAATCCTTAGAATTCCTACAATTGCAATGCATCAAGTTTTTGAATATTTGTTAAGGACTTTGTTATTATGTTTCTTAATTATTTTTTTGATTTTTTCCGTGCAACAATAGATTAATTTAGAAGTATTATTATGAAATATTTTACTTAGGGGATTAGTTTTACGAAAGTGTTTATTGATAAGGTTTAAGAGTTTTTGACCCAATTTAGTTTTAACTATGAAATTTTAAGGGGTAGTAAACCAAATGATCTTTCTAGACCTTTTCTTATTATTATGATCACTATCAATGAGATTTCTGAATTTAATAGTAATACCTTTCTAACCGCTATTTGTAAGGGCAAAATGATAAATGTACTGTTTAATTTAAGAAAAACAGACTATCCACTCGAATACGAGTATCCAATAAAAAGAATATTCAGACAAATTTAAGACCGTCTCTGTAAGAAGTCTTCCAAGGTTGACAAAGTAAACTTGGCTGCCGTACTTCAAAAGGACATCTAGTCTGTGATTGAATGGGGTAGGAAATGGCTAGTAAATTTTAATGCCTGCAAAAGGCTCTTCTCATTTAATCACCACAGAGAATCATTCCTGCCTACCATTAGAATGGATGACGTTAGTTTCCAAGAGAAGAACGCACTGCGCCTCATTGGCCTCACTCTCTCAATTAACCTCAAATTGAATGACTATTGTGTGTATATGTATCTTCTCGGAGTGTAGTTGGTAGACGAATTAATGACCGCTTGGATCCGTTCTCCCAGCTGCTTTACGTAGAACCCGGAACACTGCTTTACTCGGGACTCCGTTTCCTGCGCACCGTAAACAAAACGCGGTCTCCCGAACACCGGTGTAGCCTTCACGAATCGCCAACACCGAACTGCCTCGGAAACAGAAGTTGGCTCTTTTTATGTGATTTTGGTGTCGAGCAAGAAACCGTAATTTCTCGTTTCTGAAAAGCCTCGTTTTCGCCAATGACGCATGCGCCGTGTTATTCCAAAAACTGCCTTGCATGAGCTCTCCTCGCGGTTCCATGACGTCTACGAACGCATGCGCAGACAAACCGCCTTCTCTTGCTTCGGCGAGGTAAGTCTCCACCACAACTACATTGAATCCATAGCTGCATCTACTACTAAGAAGGTTGGTTCACTGTGTCGGACCAGAAAGTTTTTCTCGTTAGAATCCATTTTGCACATTTCTAAATCTACTCTTTGTCTGTGAATTGAATACTGTTGCCATATCTGGTCAGATGTTCCTGCTATTTATTTTGAGGCTCTCGACAAAATCCAAAGAAGGATCTGCAATGTAAGCAATTCTGATTTGTCAGCCCGCCTTCAGTTACTTTCTCACCGACTCGATGTGGCTTCCCTCTGCCTTTTCGACACGTATTTTCATGGCAACTGCTCTAACGAGTTATTTTTCCCAGGTACCTCGACCACATTTACTCGTGCTACTAGATTGGCATCAAGGTCCCACCCTTTTACCATAGAAATAGTTAAATGTAACCGCCTCTTCTACTCTAACAGTTTCTTTTCTTACGCTTCTCGTTTGTGAAAATAACTTCTAATCGATTGCTTCCCTGATAGCTACAATCACTAAAAGTTTAAATGCAACGTCAATTGCTATCTTTTATCTACTTGATTCCCATCCATCTCATATCTATTCTTCAATATCTCAATAGCTACAATCACCAAAAGTTTAAATGCAACGTCAGTTGCCATCTTTTATCTACTTGATTCCCATCCATTTCATATCTTTTCTTCAACATCCCAATAGCTACAATCACCAAAAGTTTAAATGCAACTTCAATTGTCATCTTTTATTTACTTGATTCCCATCCATCTCATATCTTTCCTTCAACATCTCAATAGCTATAATCACCAAAAGTTTAAATGCAACGTCAATTGCCATATTTTATCTTCTTGATTCCCATCCATCTCTTATTTTTTGTTTAACATCCCAATAGCTACAATAACCAAAAGTTTAAATTCAACGTCAATTTCCATCTTTTTTCTACGTGATTCCCATCAATCTCTTTTCTTTTCTTCAACATACCCCATACTTTTTTTTCTCTCACTGTACCCCACTGCGCACCAGTGGCATTTCTACCATGCTTGGGGTAAAATGATTATATATATATATATATATATTGTAAAGGCGGTTAATATCTGCCTGCAATTCACTTCCAACCAAAATTTAAAATTTCTCTTTCTCCTAGCCATTTCCATTGGCTTTTCTCTCTCTGCTTTTTCTCCTTTATTTTTTCTATTTCTTCTGTATCTTTCTTTTTCTTCATTCTTTTCATTTTCTTCATTTCTCATCTTAATTTCTGATCTTTCTTTACTCTTTCTTTCCCCTTTTTTAATATCTTTTTACCACTTACCGAAAAAAATATCCAAAAATAAAGAGAAGTATTGTTCTTAAACGAATTTTAAAAAAATAAAACGTTTATTACCATCATCGTTAGCTACCTGATGAGACATTGTTCTTTCAATGTCGAAACAAATATACAATTTTGTAATAGTTTGTAGCTTGCACATCTTCTAACTATTTAATAATTCTAAAAATTATTACCATAAAACATTCTTGAAGAAAAAAATATTACCAGCAATACATTTCTGAATACAAAACTAGATTCTAAAATTAAAAAAAATTTAAATTAAAATCTGACTAAATCAACCATTTCACTATAACAGAACATTAACAAAATACCTTAAACCCCCAGCTTTTTGGCATTAAATAACTCACAGAGTTGATATGCCGTTAAACAAAACTCAAACTCAAACTAATTAAAATATTCTCTTTTCGCCTTCATTACCGCAGCACAAATTTTGTAAATGTTTCTCAAAGAATAAGTCTGATATTTAATTCCATTCTTTTTTCGGAATTCTTACTCATCATTGTTAACTCTTCTGTTAAGTTGACCCATATTAATTTGTAAGTTGCTTCAAGTTTTTAAACTGTAATATATATATATATTTTTTTTCTCTACATATATATATGTGTGTGTGTGTGTGTGTGTATATATATATATATATATATATATATATATATATATATATATATATATATATATATATCTGGCCATAACACATTACATTGCATTTGAATACATGGTTCTGTTGTCATTTCGCGCTATCACGCGGTGTGACGTCATAGAACCGCATTGCAAATGTGCAAACTGCATTTGTTATTTTTAGTAACTATTGCCGTTGCCTAGCGGAGTTTTATGTCAACACAAAACAAAATCGTCGGTGATGGTGGATATTATTGTGTTACCGTTTTAATAACCTCTCTGACGATGGCTCATGTGAGCCGAAAGCTTAGAATCGAATTAATAAAAAATTATCCAAATGTTGGACAATTTATGTTTTTATTTTCAACTGAAATTGAAGCCGAAATACGACGTTTAGAACAGCTCATGATTAAATATAATAGACATTCATTGTCTCATATATTTTACAGTATATGTTTAGAAAAAAAAATTAATCCACATACAAGCCTGTTTCGCAGCAGCACAGCTAATCAGTGTGGCTAGACATCCACTTGCTTTCAGCCGGGATACACCTATATTTAAAACAAACATCTATTGAATTTATTACACGTATCACGCACATATAAACAGGAATATTTTTTCTCTACATTTAAAAATATTAGTCATAGCTTTATTACACGTGACACATATCTAACTAATTAAATCAAACCTCAATCAACATACTTTCTCTTTGGATTAAAAAAAAATTAGAACAATTTTAACATTTTAAAAAAAATTAAATCATTCGGTTTTAAAAAAATCTGTGAAAGAAGCTTCTTAAAGTAAAACATGATAGAATTAAAGACACTTTCCCCTATCTTTTCTTTACTTATTCGATTCATATATATATATATATATATATATATATATATATATACACGCACACAAACACGCACATGCACGCAAACACACATGCACACAAACACATACATACACACAAGCACACAAACACATACATACACACAAGCACACATATGCACTTAAACACACACGTGCATACAAACACGCATGCACATGCATACAAATACATACACATGCACACGGATACAGAACACACACATACACACATCCACGCAAGCACACACAAAAATGCACGCAAACACACCCGCTTGCACATAAAGCATACAACTATACACCTGCACACACACACACACACACACACACACACACACACACACACACACACACACACACACACACACATATATATATGCATGCAAACACACACATACGCAGGAATACAGAATATTCACATACACACATTCACACAAGCACGCACAAAAATACACCCAAACATATATACCCTCACATACGCATGTACATAAAGCATACACATACACACATGCACACAAACACACGTGCTCACAAAAACAGAACACACACTCATATAAACATGCACAAATACTAATATGCACACAAACACTGTTACACATGCATACAGACGCATACACATGCACATGAATACGCACACACATTCACGCAAACACACAAAAATGCGCGCAAACACACACGCATGCATTTACGGATACATACAAAACATACATACACACAAAACATACATATACACACACACAAAAACACATACACATATATATCGACTTATGCCGCAAATGTTTGTCGATGATTTTGTAAACAGTTGTCGCGCGGATAATTCGAAAGCAAAGGCCACATTTATATTAAAAGATGTCCATTTTACAGGCCATTGTGTTAATTACTTGTTTATATTTCGATTTGCGCTTCGAATAAACGTTTCCAATCTGATAGCTATCCGACGATGGCTTCTATTTTCCTTGTATTCAACGAAAAATCCACTTGATTTAATTTGTATGACTTCGATTTCATTAGTGAGCGTTTTGCAGTCGTCGGAAAAATGACGCTTATAAAGACGTTAGTAAAACTCTGTTGGCAACGTCAGTCCATCTGATTAAACCACTACTCAATAATAATTCACATGATGATGATGATGATGACGTCCCCAGTAATAATCCTCGCGAGTTATAACAAAGATAACCACAGTAATAATTATGATGATGATGATGACGATCCCACAGTAATAATCCTCATGATTATTATAACAAAGAATAATACACAGTAATAATTATGATGATGATGATGACGATCCCACAATGTAAATCCTCATGATTATTATAACAAAGATAACCACACAGTAATAATTATGATGATGATGATGACGATCCCACAGTAATAATCCTCATGATTGTTATAACAAGATAACCACACAGTAATAATTATGATGATGATGATGACGATCCCACAGTAATAATCCTCATGATTATTATAACAAAGATAACCACACAGTAATAATTATGATGATGATGATGACGATCACAGTAATAATCCTCATGATTATTATAACAAAGATAACCACACAGTAATAATTATGATGATGATGATGACGATCCCACAGTAATAATCCTCATGATTATTATAGCAAAGATAACCACACAGTAATAATTATGATGATGATGATGACGATCCACAGTAATAATCCTCGCGTTATTATAACAAAGATAACCACACAGTAATAGTGCTGATGATAGGTATTGTACGATCCCACAGTAATAATCCTCATGATTATTATAACAAGAATAACCACACAGTAATAATTATGATGATGATGATGACGATCCCACAGTAATAATCCTCACTGATTATTATAACAAAGATAACCACACAGTAATAATTATGATGATGATGATGACGATCCCAGTAATAATCCTCATGATTATTATAACAAAGATAACCACACAGTAATAATTATGATGATGATGATGATCCCCCCAGTAATAATCCTCATGATTATTATAACAAAGATAACCACACAGTAATAATTATGATGATGATGATGACGATCCCACAGTAATAATCCTCACTTGATTATTATAACAAGATAACCACTAGTAATAATTATGATGATGATGATGACGATCCCACAGTAATAATCCTCATGATTATTATAACAAAGAACTCTTCCACAGTAATAATTATGATGATGATGATGACGATCCCACCCAATGTGGCAATCCTCATGATTATTATAACAAGAATAACCACACAATGCTAATTATGATGATGATGATGACGATCACAGTAATAATCCTCGCGTTATTATAACAAAGATAACCACACAGTAATAATTATGATGATGATGATGACGATCCCACAGTAATAATCCTCATGATTATTATAACAAAGGTAACCACACAGTAATAATTATGATGATGATGATGACGATCCCACAGTAATAATCCTCGCAGTTATAACAAAGATAACCACACAGTAATAATTATGATGATGATGATGATGAAGATCCCACAGTAATAATCCTCATGATTATTATAACAAAGGTAACCACACAGTAATAATTATGATGATGATGATGACGATCCCACAGTAATAATCCTCGTGATTATTATAACAAAGATAACCACACAGTAATAATTATGATGATGATGATGACGATCCCACAGTAATAATCCTCGTGATTATTATAACAAAGATAACCACACAGTAATAATTATGATGATGACGATGCTAGATATAATTCTTATGATAATGATCCCCCAGTAATAATCCGCATGATGATTACAATTAGGATAACCACGCTATAAAATTTGAAATGATGATGATAATGATGATCATGCTAATGATAATCCCCCAGTAATAATCCTCATCATCATGATGATCCCCTGTAATAATCCATATAATGATTATGATAAGGATAACCACACAGTAATTACTATAATGACGATGATGATCCCCCAGTAATAATCCTCGTCATAATGATCATCATCCAGTAATAATCCTCATGATGATTATAAGGATAACCACGTTTTAATAGTTGTGATGATGATGATCACCCAATAATAACCCTGATGATGATGATGATGATGATTAATTAGTAACAATCTACACGATGATGGTGATGATAATGATGACCTAATAATAATACCCTTGATACCAACGAAGACACATAAGTGCCATACGTGGAAAGAGACATGATTGACTGGGCAGAAGATTATCCCGCCGTAAGTTGCCATTAATTTCTGCGGTAGACTGGTTGCCAAACAAGGCTATAGAACCCAATCTGTCCTGTTATTTAACCCAAAACTGGAAGGAAGAGATGGATTAATACCTTTTTCACAAGGGTATTTGCGCATAAGTGAATGCAAGGAATTCAACTGGAATTCGAACTCGGTTTCCCGATTTCTTGTTCCGAGCCGATATCCACTGCACCACAACGCACATCCTTATCACACAGTAATCATGAAAATGATGATGATGATCATAATGGTCACCCGATAATAATTCTCGTTGATGACGGCTACGATGATGACGACGTTCACGACAGCTCGACAAACGACGCCGATCGTAATAAGCAAGCTGATAGGGTTGATAACTTTTATGAAAACATTGACAGGAAATTGAAGATGTTGATGATAATTGTGACGAAATTTTGGAACGAACGCCCCCACTAGAGGCAAAGGTCATATTGATTGATGGTGTGTTGCAGCACACATGATCCATCTATCGCAGATGACAGACGGTGCAAAGGTGGAGGAGGGGAAGGGTAGTTTCTGAAATATATATGTAGGTATATGAAAAGTATTTTCCATCTACATACAGAGAGGCATAATGGCCGACCACTCGTATCCGAGGATGCCTGTCTACCAGGGCGGCTTGTTAATCCCCGTCACAGACGCTTGCTCATGCACATTGCTGTTTGCCATCAGTGGTTTATACTGCATCTATGTTGAGCAGTTCTAGCTACCTTTTCTGGGAGAGAGCGCGTTAACTAGCGTGATCGATAGTCTGAACAAGGCCAGTACGCTCAAACCCTCGATCACGATGACTTGTGACTTCGATCTAGCACAATCACCGACGGCTCTCAAAGGGTCCCGTCACCTCAATTTCATTCACAAGGCTTGAGTTAACGCTTGGTATTGTTTTGGATGTGCGTTGTGGTGCAGTGGATATCGGCTACGAACGAGAAATCGGGGAGCCGAGTTCAAATTCCAGTTGAATCCGTTGCATTCACTTACGCGCACATACCCTTGACGTCCGTATTACACCCACGCTTGTCTCTAAGATAATCTCAAAACTTGACCCTTACAAAGCGATCGGAGGGGACGGAATCCCAATCATAGTCTTAAAGAAATGTGCCCCCGAACTTTCCTCTGTCCTTTCTAAGCTCTACAACTTCTGCCTATCTGCTTCCTGCTTTCCTGCCTGTTGGAAATCTTCCTCTGTAGTTCCTATATTTAAAAACACTGAAGAACCCTCGGACCCCGCAAATTACCGACCTATTAGCCTTCTTCCGATCTTTGGCAAAGTGTTCGAAGCCATTATCAACGCCGAGTTGGTTCAGCATCTCACAGCATACAGGCTCCTCTCGGACAAGCAGTATGGTTTCCGCTTCACCAGGTCTACTGCTGATATACTAACGACCATCACTGAGTATATATATCAGGTACTCAACAGGAATGGTGAAGCCCGAACCGTTACCTTGGATATCTCTAAAGCGTTCGACAGAGTTTGGCATGCTGGCCTTCTATGCAAACTGCGGAGCTATGGTATAACTGGACATTTGTTTGAACTAATCCAGTCATTCATCTCTAACCGTACAATGAAGGTGGTATTAAATGAACATGACTCCCAGAACTACCATACGAACGCAGGTATCTCTCAAGGCTCTATTCTAGGTTCTACGCTCTTTCTGATATACATTAATGATCTCCCTGATTCCATAAGATCCCAAGTAGGTATGTACGCCGATGACACCACAGTTTACTCTCGCCTCGACCAAAAATCTTGTGTAGGCGACAAAGCTAACCTTGCAGCCGAGCTTGAAAATGACCTCCAATCCGTAGTGGACTGGTGTAAGAAATGGCTCGTAAATGTTAATGCTTCTAAAACGAAGCTACTATCAATTAACCATCATAGACAATCGCACCTACCTCACATTTACAGCGGACATCAAATGGGATGACTATATCGAATCCATTGCTAAATCCGCTGCTATGAAAGTCGGTTCTCTGCACAGGGCCCGGAAGTTTTTTTCCGTCTGAATCTATCTTGCACATATATAAATCCGCCCGTACGTTGAATACTGCTGCCATATCTGGTCGGGTGCCCCTGCTATTCTCCTCGGGCTTCTCGACAAGGTACAGCGGAGGGTCTGTAATGTGATCGATACCAACTTGGCAGACCGCCTGCAGTCTCTCTCTCACCGGCGCGACGTGGCTTCCCTGTGTCTCTTCTATAAATACTTTCACGGCTTCTGCTCCACTGAACTTAGATCACTGCTGTCCCCTAGATACGAGTTTGCACGAGAAACTAGATTAGCAACTAGATCCCACTCTTTTACAGTGAAACCTATAAAATGCAACCGCAACTTCTACTCCAACAGTTTCTTTTCTCGCACTTCCCGACTGTGAAATTCCCTTCCACATGATTGCTTCCCCGACGGTTACAATCTCCAGGAGTTTAAATGTAAGGTCAATAGACACCTCCTAACACACTAACTCGCTCCCATTCTTTCAAACACTCTTGCCTTCTACCCAACCCTCATCCTCGGTATCCTTACCCATCTATCACCTTCCTTCTGACATTTCCTACATCTAACCACTCCTCCTCTTTACATTCCCCTATATAGCCCCATGCGCAATAGTGGAATGCCTTGCTTGGGGTGAACTGATTAAAAAAAAGGTATTAATCTGTCTCTTCCTTCCAGTTATGGGTTAAATAACAGGACAGATTGGGTTCTATAGCCTTGGCTGGCAACCAATCTACCGTAGAAAGCAATGGCAACCTACTGCGGGATAATCTTCTGCCCAGTCAGTCATGTCTCTTTCGAGACATGATCGCCCAAGCGTGTTTCACGTATGGCACTTAACTGACTGACTGATTGTTTTCAGGTACTTTCTAATGTATGAATTCATACATATTGGATCTGTTAGGCTTTGAGTGCTGGTTATGTTTCTTTGTCCTACCTTGCAATTTAAAACAGCAACATCGAATTCTTTGCTCTGAGATTTATGTCCTGGGCAAGATTTCTTCTTCTATATGCTGAGTTCTTTCATGACGTAGGCGATCATGACTCTCCACAATTACCTGTCCTTTGTAGCTCTTAATATATTTTTTATTTTTGTTATCTCTCTTAAACTTTGTTCCATCATCTATTTGTTCTCTAAAACTTCGTTGTTTTTCACATGTTTGGTTCGATCAGTGCTATGATCAGCATCCTTCTGTAGAACCACATATACCATTTTGCAATTATACTAATTTTCGATCAGCTCCCTTATATTGGGACGGGTGTTTTTATGTGAAAAATTCCATAGCTACAAAGAATGAATTTCAAATATTAGAATAATTATAACAAAACACGTTCACGCATTTTTTTTTCTAAAAATCACTATCACAATAAAATGCAGATGTTATGAAAGTTACAATAAGTCTGTGTTTGCAATTCACTACTGAGAATGATCTTATAAGAGATCGAAAGTAGTTGGATAGGAAAAAACCACGGCGCTTTTCTTGAAAAACTTCGCCTTAATATCGAAAAAATGATTAGCGTATTGGAAAGGATCATATAGAAATAATGATAAGTTTGTGTTCGCAATTCACCACCGAAGATGATCTTGTAAGAGATCGAAAGTGGTTGGATAGGAAAAAACTACGGCGCTTTCCTTGATTAGCGTATTGGGAAGAATCATATAGAAATAAATAGATAAGTTTGTGTTCGCAATTCACCACCGAAGATATCCTGTAGGAGATCGAAAGTGGTTGGATAGGAAAAAACTACGGCGCTTTCCTTGATTAGCGTATTGGGAAGAATCATATAGAAATAAATAGGATAAGTTTGTGTTCGCAATTCACCACCGAAGATGATCCTGTAGGAGATCGAAAGTGGTTGATAGAAAAAAACTACGGCGCTTTCCTTGATTAGCGTATTGGGAAGAATCAGTAGAAATAAATATTAAGTTTGTGTTCAAAAATTCACCACCGAAGATGATCTGTAGACTTGAAAGTGGTTGGATAGGAAAAAACCACGGCGCTTTCCTTGATTAGCGTATTGGGAAGAATCATATAGAAATAAATAGATAAGTTTGTGCTCGCAATTCACCACCGAAGATGATCCCGTAGGAGATCGAAAGTGGTTGATAGGAAAACTACGGCGCTTTCCTTGATTAGCGTATTGGGAAGAATCATATAGAAATAAATAGATAAGTTTGTGTTCGCAATTCACCACCGAAGATGATCCCGTAGGAGACTTGAAAAGTGGTTGGATAGAAAACTACGGCGCTTTCCTTGATTAGCGTATTGGGAAGAATCATATAGAAATAAATAGATAAGTTTGTGTTCGCAATTCACCACCGAAGATGATCTTGTAGGAGATCGAAAGTGGTTGGATAGGAAAAAACTACGGCGCTTTCCTTGATTAGCGTATTGGGAAGAATCATATAGAAATAAATAGATAAGTTTGTGTTCGCAATTCACCACCGAAGATGATCCTTGTGGAGATCGAAAGTGGTTGGATAGGAAAACTACGGCGCTTTCCTTGATTAGCGTATTGGGAAGAATCATATAGAAATAAATAGATAAGTTTGTGTTCGCAATTCACCACCGAAGATGATCCTGTAGGAGATCGAAAGTGGTTGGATAGGAAAAAATCACGGCGCTTTCCTTGATTAGCGTATTGGGAAGAATCATATAGAAATAAAATAGATAAGTTTGTGTTCGCAATTCACCACCGAAGATGATCTCTTGTAGGAGATCGAAAGTGGTTGGATAGGAAAAACTACGGCGCTTTCCTTGATTAGCGGTTGGGAAGAATCATATAGAAATAAATAGATAGTTTGTGGCATCTGCAATTCACCACTGAAGATGATCCCGGTAGGAGATCGAAAGTGGTTGGATGAGAAAACGATGGCGCTTTCCTTGATTAGCGAAGTTGTAAAGAACTATAGAAATAAATAGATAAGTTTGTGTTCGCAATTCACCGAAGATGATCTTGTAGAGATCGAAAGTGGTTGGATAGGAAAAAACTACGGCGCTTTCCTTGATTAGCGTATTGGGAAGAATCATATAGAAATAAATAGATAAGTTTGTGTTCGCAATTCACCACCGAAGATGATCTTGTAGATTCAGAAAGTGGTTGGATAGGAAAACTACGGCGCTTTCCTTGATTAGCGTATTGGGAAGAATCATATAGAAATAAAGCGATAAGTTTGTGTTCGCAATTCACCACCGAAGATGATCCTGTAGGAGATCGAAAGTAGTTAGATAGAAAAAAAACCACGGCGCTTTCCTTGATTAGCGTATTGGGAAGAATCATATAGAAATAAATAGATAAGTTTGTGTTCGCAATTCACCACCGAAGATGATCTTGTAGGAGATCGAAAGGTTGGATAGGAAAATACGGCGCTTTCCTTGATTAGCGTATTGGGAAGAATCATATAGAAATAAATAGATAAGTTTGTGTTCGCAATTCACCACCGAAGATGATCTTGTAGGAGATCGAAAGTGGTTGGATAGGAAAAAACTACGGCGCTTTCCTTGATTAGCGTATTGGGAAGAATCATATAGAAATAAATAGATAAGTTTGTACTGCAATTCACCACCGAAGATGATCCTGTAGGAGATCGAAAGTGGTTGGATAGGAAAAAACTACGGCGCTTTCCTTGATTAGCGTATTGGGAAGAATCATATAGAAATAAATAGATAAGTTTGTGTTCGCAATTCACCACCGAAGATGATCTTGTAGGAGATCGAAAGTGGTTGGATAGAAAACTACGGCGCTTTCCTTGATTAGCGTATTGGGAAGAATCATATAGAAATGCAAATAGATAAGTTTGTGTTCGCAATTCACCACCGAAGATGGATCCTGTAGGAGATCGAAAGTGGTTGGATAGGAAAACTACGGCGCTTTCCTTGATTAGCGTATTGGGAAGAATCATATAGAAATAAATAGATAAGTTTGTGTTCGCAATTCACCACCGAAGATGATCCCGTAGGAGATCGAAAGTGGTTGGATAGAAACTACGGCGCTTTCCTTGATTAGCGTATTGGGAAGAATCATATATAGAAATAAATAGATAAGCTCTTGTGTTCGCAATTCACCACCGAAGATGATCAGAGTATCTGAAAGTGGTTGGATAGGAAAAACTACGGCGCTTTCCTTGATTAGCGTATTGGGAAGAATCATATAGAAATAAATGAGGCGCCAAGAAAGGCTCGTAATTCACCACCGAAGATGATCCTGTAGGAGATCGAAAGTGGTTGGATAGGAAAAAACTACGGCGCTTTCCTTGAGTAGCGTATTGGGAAGAATCATATAGAAATAAATAGATAAGTTTGTGTTCTAATTCACCACCGAAGATGATCTTGTAGGAGATCGAAAGTGGTTGGATAGAAAACTACGGTAGCTTTCCTTGATTAGCGTATTGGGAAGAATCATATAGAAATAAATAGATAAGTTTGTGTTCGCAATTCACCGAAGATGATCTTGTAGGAGATCGAAAGTGGTTGGATAGAAACTACGGCGCTTTCCTTGATTAGCGTATTGGGAAGAATCAGTAGAAATAAATAGATAAGTTTGTGTTCGCAATTCACCACCGAAGATGATCTTGTAGGAGATCGAAAGTTGTTGGATAGGAAAACCACGGCGCTTTCCTTGATTAGCGTATTGGGAAGAATCATATAGAAATAAGAGATAAGTCGAAGTTCGTTCACCACCGAAGATGATCTCGTAGGAGATCGAAAGTGGTTGGATAGGAAAAAACCACGGCGCTTTCCTTGATTAGCGTATTGGGAAGAATCAGTAGAAAAATAGAGACATAATTTGTCTATAAATTATAATAATTTTCTTTACAAAAATGTACTGCTGCTAATTTTTTATATGAACAGGTAATGCTTGTATTTTTAGCATAACAATGCATTTTTATACTTTAATAGTGTTTTGAACCCACTTTGAGAGGGAAACTGTTTGTCCATAGCTCGGACCCTAACAGAGGCTACAACCTTAGGTCAGTGTAAATCTGGGAACAACAGTAATTAAAAAGTAGTTCTAAGCTCTTCAAAACTTCTTATTTTCCAGGTTGACCATCTGCTAAAAGAAAAAGTCAATCCAGATTTCACAAGTAGGTGCTAAAATGATTTTTGACGAATGGGAGCGACTTGCAAGACCAAAACGGACTTCGCGTGTCAGTGCAAAAAATCTAGATTGCAATAAAAGACTTGATCATCGTCAGTCAGTCAGAGAGTCGGATGGGAGCCGTGAGACGAAACATCTAAAATGTAACTTCAACTTCAAGCGACTCAGACATTGTCCTCTTTCTCTTTCTTCTTATCTCTTTCAACAATTACTACTACGAACATTTTATACGAACTCTTGATATCCTTAACTTTCTCATGGAACATTAATTTTCTCCTTTTAATAGATTTCTATTTTAACATTCAAAATGTATATTTCATTATTCCACTCTTCTACACTAATCCACACATTCCAACTGACAACCAACCTTCTGATAAAACCTTCTGATGAAAATTCTGCATAAAACTTGTAAGCTGTAGAGAGTTCGGTTAACTCTGACACGAGGCCGAGTCAAAGAAACATTAACCAGCTCCCTACGGCTAGAGTGTTAAACATGGAGAGATAAGAAATTAATTAAAATCAACCTTCTTTTTCACTTTTACAAAAATTCACAACGACGTGTGAAATCCTGGTTTTCCTTAACAGAAAAAGGATTGACCATCTGCTTAACGAAAAAGTCGAAACCAGATTTCGCAAGTAGGTGTTGAAATGATTTTTGACCAATGCGAGCGACTTGTAAGACTTGGAAGGACTTGGCGATCCAGTGCAAAATTCAAAAGAACATATAAATGTCTTCGCAGCGTCAGAGACTCAGAGATAGGAGCAGCGAAAGAGAGACACACATCTAAAGTATAACTTCAAACTTCAGGCGAGCCGACATTGTCCTCTTTCTCTTTCTCCTCATCTCTTTCAACAATTACTACTACGAACATTTTGTACGAACTCTTGATATCCTTAACTTTCTCATTGAACATTAATTTATACGAATTCTTGTTATTCCTTCTTTTAATAAATTTCTATTTGAACATGAAAAATGTATATTTTATTCTTACACTATTCCACACAATTCCACATATTCCATCGTGCCGACAACCAACCTTCTGATAATTCTGATGATGATAATTCTGCATAAAAATTATAAGCTGTAGGAAGTTTTGTTATGTCTGACACAAGGCTGAATTAAAGAAACATTAACCAGCTCCCGACGCTACAAACAATTCTATCTCCCTTTTTGCTTCTTTTATTTTCTCACTGAAACCAAGTAGTGTTTTTTCTGGTCTTTCCACGAGATCAAAGAAGAATTGTCTAGTATTTCTAAGGTATTAGGAGGTCGAAACAGTGGAGTAAACTGAAGGGAGGCACAGGCACAATTATCATAGCCAGGTTCTCTTTAAAAACAGTAAAATACTTTCATAAACTGAGCTGAAAAAATACAGATTATCTCAAAATTATTCGTAAACGAATCTTTGTTAGCTAATTCAGACAACAAACGAGGATATAAAACTGTGTTATAAAAACAATGAGCAGTACGAACTTTAACGGCCAATTTTGTAATGCAAAGGGGTAACAACGCAACCATTTTAGTAAAAAAAAAAGCGGAGTTGGTTAGTAACCGATGGGGGTCAAGAGAAAAAGAAGGACAAAGTCCTGTCCATAGTTCCAGTGTTATACTCCTGCAATCCAACAGCAAAAAATGCCCTGACGGAATGAAAGAAAGGAAGCCATTGTTGAGGATAATCTACAGAACTAAGACGACTTCGAAACGACTGACAAAGATGTCACAATGAATGATGAATATTCTGAATAAAAAATCGGACGAGAAAGATCGATATTTCCATTCAAAATGCCGTAAATAACGTCATGATTGTGAATGATCAAGAAATACAGAAGGATTCCCAAATGTCTGAGGAAGATGTCACAACGGATGAAGAATATCTGTTTTATACCTACCTATATACAGGAATGTGAAGTTTCTATGCTTTTAAAATACGTGAACACAATTAGAGTGGAGTAGAGTGATCATACCAATCCAAACTTTCTCTTTGTCACCTCTCTGTCTCCGGGCAGAGAGGAACCCAAAAGACTCCGACGAAGGGTAGATTTTCGTCTCAGATGAATAAACAAATGTTCGACGCGGCCTTAATCTGGGTCTACGGGATATTTTTGACTGAGCTTAAGGGCTCAGAATCCCCAGATTAATTGACCTTGTGTTGCATCCGCCTTGGTGGGAAGGTGGTAAATACGAAGTGATCATACTAAACAAAACTCATTCTTGGACGACTCTCTGCTTCCGAGAAATGATATTTGTTTCAGTGCACTAAAAGCAGCGTTAAATTTAAAGGGGGAAGTGTGATAGTTTTTGGCATGATTTCAGTGCTGGTACGGGACCTCTTGTTAGGCTAGAGGGTAAAATTAAAGCAACTGTATACAAAGAGATTTTGAAGAAACATGTACCTAATTTAAGAACTGCAATTAAGCAACCAGCTGTATTTATGCAAGATAACGCGCCATGTCATATAGCGAAGTCTGTTAAGACATTTCTTTCTGAGGAGGATGTTACTGTTATGGAGAGGCCTGCTCAAAGCCCAGAGATGAATCCTATTGAGAACGTTTGTTAGTTACTAAATGAAAGAGCTAAGGAAAAGAATCCAACAAACTTCGAAGAACTATGGACTAATTTGAAAGGAGAATGGGAGAAAATATCCGTCTATGAATGCAAGACATTAATTCGCTCATGTAGCAAAAGATGTCAAGCTGTTTTTGAAAGTAAAGTTTTTTCACATCAAGTATTAATGAATTATGAGCGCTATTTTCATTTGGATATGATGTATCTATTATAATAGTATGATTTTGCTAATCGTTCTGATGTTTTTGATCATATATTTTTTTAATGTTTAATTATTCTTATAACTTTATCAAAATAAGATTATTCAGCTTTATATTTTTAAATTATATAATTTACTTTTATATCCTTATTTTTCTTGATAAAATGTTCTATGAAGCATTAAAATAAAAAGTTATTACACATATAAACTTTTTCTGAACATCGTTCTGACCTTTATGCTTCGCTACTGTATAGGAAGACATTTGTCACTTAGTTGAGTATAATTATTTCAGTTATACCGACTTTAAACTTTCACGAAATTACACGGCACGACTGAAATAACACTTTACAGCTAAGTGACAAACTTCTCCATATTAATTCTCCCAACACTCTATCCATATCTTGATATCGAGCACTTTAAGACAAAACTATGCTTGCCTAAAATACATTTCTAGGAGTAAACTACTGAAAAATACAAACATTTTGGCACTAAATATAATTACAATTTAACACTATCTATCTATCTATCTATCTATCTATCTATCTATCTATCTATCTATCTATCTATCTATGTCTGTTCATTATCTATCTATCTATCTATCTATCTATCTATCTATCTATCTATCTATCTATCTATGTCTGTTCATTATCTATCTATCTATCTATCTATCTATCTATCTATCTATCTATGTCTGTTCATTATCTATGTCTATCTATCTATCTATCTATCTATCTATCTATCTATCTATGTCTGTTCATTATCTATCTATCTATCTATCTATCTATCTATCTATCTATCTATCTATCTATCTATCTATCTATCTATCTATCTCTACACACTCGCACACAAACACACATATATTGTAATTTTGTTATTAAAATTGTTTATAAAAGCATTATATCATTACAAAGACATTTCACGTCACAGAACACACACACACACACACACACACACACACACACACACACACACACACACACACACACATATATATATGTTACACAAAATTATATACACATATTCTTTTCCTTAGCTCTTTCATTTAGTAACTTCTAAACATTCTCAATAGGATTCATGTCTGGGCTTTGAGCAGGCCACTCCCTAACAGTAACATCCTTCTCAGAAAGAAATGCCTGAACAGATTTCGCTATATGACATGGTGCGTTATCTTGCATAAATACAGCTGTTGATTAATTGTAGTTCTCAAATTAGGTACAATGTGTTCCTTTTCAGGTGATACGTTAAAATAAATGGTGAAAATGATTTATTTTGAAAATTTAATATAAATTCATGGTTATTTCGAAAATTAGGGAGTGGTAGTTGGAGAAAACGCTTTAGGTGCGTCTATATTGTTCAATCAAAATTGAGAATATATAACCATGGAGATTTAATATTTGGGTTATGAAATTGGATTGGATCGCTTGGATCTAGCCATGTCACTTTTTAAGTTTGTCTGGATAAGATACATAGTGGGACCTTAAATTTTTTAAAAAGGGTATACAATAATTTTTAACAGGAGGTTAGATTTTAATTTTTTTTATTTAATAATAGATTTTTTAAACTACTATCTATGAGTAAAGGGGCTGGAAATTTTAGGTCAGAATTAGGATTAAATAATTATGGTATACTTAGTTATATTTTATTAAGCACTCTTTATAAAGTAAATGCTTGAACAATGGGTTTTTAATCTAAGACATTCGACAAGATACGACACAAAGACTTGATGGAGATGCTCAGCAGCCTCGACATTTTGGGGAAAGACATAACAGTAATCAAGAATCTCTACTGGCAGCAAACGGCCTGCATACGGACGGGTAACAATTTCAGTAGATTTACAAAGACAGAAAGAGGCGTAAGACAAGGATGTGTCTTTTCACCGGATTTGTTCAACTTGTATAGCGAGAATATTTTGAGGATCCTAGATGACACGCCAGAATTTGTTATTGGAGGCCACAATTTGAACAACATAAGGTATGCAGATGATACAGTGCTGATTGCAGACACGTAAAGGAAACTACAAGACCTCATACAGAAGGTAGCGGTGGAGAGTGACAAAAAAGATTACAAATAAACTTCAAGAAAACTGAATGCATGGTCATCAGCAAAAGGTGTAACCCAAAATGCCAAATACAGGTGGGGGGCACCAGAATCAAGCAAGTACAAAAATTTAAATACCTAGGAAGTGTTCTAACAAGAGATGGAAAGTGCAACACAGAGATCCGAAGGCGAATTGGCATGGCGAAGGACGCGTTCCAGAAGCTGAGTAAAGTACTAACCCACAGGAAAATTTCACTAGAAACAAAGAAAAGAGTGCTGGATTGCTATGTGATGTCAGTTCTTCAATACGGCAGTGAATGCTGGACAATATCATCGACAATAAGGACAAAACTGGAAGCAGCGGAAATGTGGTTCTGCAGGAGGAGGATGCGGATATCGTGGACTGAGCATGCAAGCAACGATGAGGTGTTGGAAATAATGTCAACAAAAAGGAAATTAATACTGATCATCAGGAAGAGATAACTGAAGTTCCTGGGACACGCAATGAGGAAGGAGTGCTTGGAGAACTTGATACTGACTGGCCAGATAGAAGGAAAGAGACAGAGGAAGGCAGCGGATAACATATTTGCAGGGCCTGATCAGGTGGATGACGGAACGGGGATTGCCAGAAGTAACAGGAGCAAACATACTAAGAGCCACAAGGGATAGGGAGACGTGGAGAACTATGATCGCCTACGTCCTGAAGGGACAGGGCACATAGATGAAGAAGAAGTTCTTTCACTACTTTGTAGTATATATATATATTCAGGGACGTAGCTGATGCTAAAAAATCACCGGGCACATAGAAAATTGCCCCGATTCATTAATTGACAATATGATGACTTCATCAGTGTCATCAGTTTCCAGAAACTATGATTTTTGCGGATTTTTTCGGCTATTCCAATGGAAATTAGGCACAGAACTTGAACGAAAGCAGGAAATCGGGTTCGGACTTTCTGAGTATAACCAGTCTTTTCTCCCAAAATTAATAAATAAACAGATTTTTACTGCGTTCATTCGGATGTTTTCTTCGTTTTTCTTTCTTTCTTTCTTTCTTTCTTTCTTTCTTTCTTTCTTTCTTTGTGAATTGTTTAGTTTGATTTCTGACGAAGACATTTTTCCTTGCCCGGATTTTCACTATGATTGCCCGGATCGGCCAGGACTCGTGACCGGTGTGCCCGAAAGTCAGATACGGCCATATGACTATTTAGGATTTTTATTCAGATGTACAATGAAAGTATAAAATACATTTTATATGAAACAAAATTTCATATTTTATTGAAAATGTCATAGCGATATAAAAATTACCAACAATATATTTTAATAATAGAAGTACCGGCAATAAATTTTATTAGTAGTTGAAGGCATTCACTTGTGCTCAAGAGATATTTAACTGAAGCCATAAAATTGTGTTCAAAATATTTATTTTTCGACATTAAATAACCCATTGAGGTTGATATACTGCCAAACAAAAGCAACTAAACAACCAACATAAAAGGAACTCTTTCATGACATTAATCCATTTAATATTTTTTTTATAATCATATCGCCCCAAACAAGCAATTTTACTGCTACAGTTTTGCAGGGTGTTACATAGAAGGAAAGTTAAGACAAAGAGTGACAGGTTATAGGGGGTGTCAGGAAGTGAGAAAGAGAAGGATGAGAATACTGATAAGAGTGGAGTGGACGGAGAAGGGAGCATGAGAGGGAGGATACAGGTTAGTGAGATAGGAGATGACTATTGACTTTACATGTTTTTTTAAAATCATATCGCTCCAAACAAGGCATTTTACTGCCACTGTTTTGCAGGGGGTTACAAAGAAGAAAAGTTATAAGAAAGAGTGACAGGTTATAGGGGGTGTCAGGAAGTGGGTAAGAGAAGGATGAGAATACTGATAAGAGTGGAGTGGACGGAGAAGGGAGCATGAGAGGGAGGATACAGGTTAGTGAGATAGGAGATGACTGTTGACTTTACATGTTTTTTTAAAATCATATCGCTCCAAACAAGGCATTTTACTGCCACTGTTTTGCAGGGGGTTACAAAGAAGAAAAGTTATAAGAAAGAGTGACAGGTTATAGGGGGTGTCAGGAAGTGGGTAAGAGAAGGATGAGAATACTGATAAGAGTGGAAGTGGACGGAGAAGGGAGCATGAGAGGGAGGATACAGGTTAGTGAGATAGGAGATGACTGTTGACTTTACATGTTTTTTTAAAATCATATCGCTCCAAACAAGGCATTTTACTGCCACTGTTTTGCACGGAGTTGAATAGAAGGAAAATTATGAGAAAGAGTGACAGGTTATAGAGGGTGTCAGGAAGTGGGTAAGAGAAGGATGAGAATACTGATAAGAGTGGTGTAAACGGAGAAGGGAGCATGAGAGGGAGGATACATGTTAGTGAGATAGGAGATGACTGTTGACTTTACATGTTTTTTTAAAATCATACCGCTCCAAACAAGGCATTTTACTGCCACTGTTTTACACAGAGTTGCATAGAAGGAAAGTTATGAGAAAGAGTCACAGGTTATAGGTGGTGTCAGGAAGTGGGTAAAGAAGGATGAGAATACTGTTAAGAGTGGAGTGGACGGAGAAGGTAACATGAGAGGGAGGATACAGGTTAGTGAGATAGGAGATGACTATTGACTTTACATTTACATTCTTGGAGATTTTAACTGTCGGGAATGCAAGTAAATGGAAAGGAATTTCACACGCAGGAAATGTGAGAAAAGAAGCTGATAGAGTAGAATTTGTGTTTACAGTTTATTGGTTTCACAGTAAAAGTGTGGAACCTAGTTACTAATCTTGTGGCTTGAGTAAATTCATATATAGAGGGCACCAGTGAGTTAAGTTCATCGGAGCAGAAGAGACACAGGGAAGCCACATTGCGCCAGTGAGAAAGTGAGTGTATCTGAGCTGCCAAATCGGGATCGATCACATTACAGATACAAGGACACCTAGGTGGATAGCAGGAGCACCCGACCAGATATGGCAGCAGTATTAAATGCACGGGCTGACGGTAGATTTATATATGTGCAGGATTTTTCAGGCGGAAAAAACTTCCTGGCCCTACACAGAGAACTGACATTCTTAGCAGCGGATTTAGCTATGGATTCTATGTAGTCATTCCACTTGAGGGCTGTTGTGAGAGTTAAGCCGAGGAGACGCAGTCTCATAAATAATATCCTAGAATTTCTTAAAGAACTGCAAACTATATTCCAAAATATTACTCCAACAAAACTGCAACATAAAACACACATATCACTTCTAGTAATTATGTCGACTCAAAAATGTATATGCACTAAAACTGACTATCATCTACATATACAGTATAACCCGGATATAAGAGACATCGGTATAAGAGAAACCCGGATATATGATATATTTTCTCTTTCATTATCTTTATTTTTTCTCAAACGTTTTACTCTCTCTCTCTCTCTCTCTCTCTCTCTCCCCTGATGGTTGTTATTTTTTCTTGTCAGTCAGTGCCATACGTGATACACGCTTGGGCGATCATGTCTCGAAAGAGACATGACTGACTTGTCAGAAGATTATCCCGCAGTAGGTTGCCATTGCTTTCTGCGGTAGACTGGTTGCCAAGCCAAGGCTATAGAACCCAATCTGTCTTGCTATTTAAGCCATAACTGGAAGGAAGAGATGGATTAATACCTTTCCCAAGGGTATTTGCGCGTAAGTGAATACAATGGATTCAACTGGAATTCGAACTCGGCTCCCCGGTTTCTCGTTCCGAGCCTATATCCACTGTACCACAACGCACATTTTTTCTTGTATGTTTGTTTATTTTTCCAAATATTATCACAGGTTCTCTTTTACTATCACTCACTTCTAAGAAAAAATTGAAAACGCATACATCGAGAACTTTTCCAACGTACATATTTTATAAGAAATAAGTGCCAACATAAATTAGAATCGAAGTGGTCACATTACAAAAAAACAAAAAACAACCCCCCCCAAAAAAACACTACACAGACTGAAGTAACTGATTTTATTTAAAGCCTAAACCAGTGTGAATAAATCGTTTTTATTTCTTTTGTTAACCGTTGTAAATACGTTTTTAATGTTAAAAAATAAATATTTCAAAGTTAGATTATCTTATGTTCTCATTTACCAGATTACATGGTAAAATATTAAAATATGTACATTCTGGAGAGTGAAATATTCGATCGTGAGGAGAATAGGTCACGAGTCTTTAGTAAGCGACCTCCTGTCATATGCGACCAGTTTGTTTGATGACAGTAGGGGTGGTCGCATACAACAGGTTCCACCATATTTCAAAGTTTTCAAGATTAAATTTCGATATTAAATGACCGACGTGGAGTTGATGTGCTATTAAAGAAACAAACCAATCAATTCTTTTTGAAGATTATCAAACAAATACCCGGGAAGCGTAGTGGTAGAGGACGTAAATCGAAGACGCGTATTGGGAAACAGGAAGATTTCATTGGAAACAAAGTAAAGAGTACTGAACTATTATGTGATATCTGTCCTTCTATATAGCAGCGAATGCTGGACAATCTCATCAAAGATGAAGGAGAGACATGAAGGAAACATGAAAAAGTGAAATGAAAGGCCTAAACATAAACTACAAGAAAACCAAATGCATGGTCATTGTAGTGATACATACCAAGAAAAGCGAGGGACGGGATGTTTGCACTCTCACGACCAGAAAGCAAATGACCAAAACTCGTCGGCGTGCACCCGGCTCCACGCAGATATTCCGGTAGAAAACTAGAAATTAATTAAATATTAAATTCCAGTTCGCGAGCCTACGCGAACTTTATTTATCGGTCAATGGGAAGCCCAAAATCAAATACGAGAGTGAATTCCCAAATGATCTGCTGAGATCCAGATAGACAATATAAAAAACCGATACAGAAAGCATCGTCAGACAGACAGACTCGAGAGAGACGAGTGTAATTAGTATCTCCATTGACCGACGTCAATGCTCGCCTCCCTTCCTTATCATCTTATTCTTCGCTGTCTCAAAACTACTTACCGACCAAATGAGCGGATACATCAAAGACATTCCTAATTTACAACGCTCCTATATTCATGCGCAAAAACTCTCTTTTCAGCATTTATTGCCATGAACATTTTAACGTCCGTTGGATCCATATTTAAGGGATTACTTTAATTGTAAAAACCTTAATTGATATGTGTATATATAAAATGTTATTTGTAAACTCAATTTGCTTTTCTTGATTTATAATCTTTTTATGACTCATAGTGGGCTATCTACAACGAGGCCAAATTCCGTTAATCTGCAACAACATAAAACTACTCTTCACTAGAACGGACCCCCATTATATAATCAGCAAAAGATGACCCCAGAATGCTAACTATAAGTCGGGGATACTAAAATCAAACAGGTGATGAAATTTAAATATCTGGAAAGGGTTCTGACAGAGGATGGAAAGTGCGATACTGAGATCCGAAGGCGCATTGGCATGGCCAAGAATGCATTTCAAAAGCTAAGTAGAGTGTTGAGAGGCAGGACTATTTCGTTGGAAACTAAAAAAAGAGTACTATATGTATGTAATATCTGCCCTCCTGTATGACAGCGAATGCTGAACAATCTCCTCAAAGAGGAAGGAGTGAATAGAAGCAACAGTAATGTGGTTCTACATAAGGGCACTGAGGATACGATAGAAATTTTAGAAGAGGATGCAAACGAGAAGGAAACATACTTAACATCAGGAAGAGAGAACTGAAAATTCTGGGGCATGTAATGAGGAAGGAAAGCTTCGAGAGTATAATAATCACAGGACGGATAGATTGAAAATGTGGTGTATTGACTGACGACGGAAAATTTGACACAGAAATATGAAGGAACATTGGAACAGCAAATGATGCCCTCCAAAATTTAAACAAATTGTTATGAAACAGAAAATGACTTCGCTAGAAACAAAGAAAGGAGGGTAGAACCTCTCTGTAATATCAGTATTCCTATATGTGGCTAAATAAAAACACTTTCCTCACAGAAGAAGAGGAAACTTGTGGCCAGAAAGAAGTGGTTCTACAGAAGGATATAGAGAATGCAACGGATGAAATATGAAAGCAACGATAAAGATTAAACAAAAATGGAAATGACGCTAATAATTTCAATAAGAAAGAAACAGCTGAAATCTCGAAAGCACATAATGAGGAAAAGGGGTTTGGAGAATTTAACACTTATAAGACTAACTGAAAAGGGACAGAGGGAAACAGTGAGTAAGGTAACTAACGGGCTTGATTAAACAGATGGCAGAAAAGAGAATAGGAGGGTTAGTAAAGAAATAGGTATTAGCGCTACGATGAATAGGAAGTTGTGGAGAGTTATGGTCTCCCACTTGTTAGATATGGCGCATAAATGACTATATTTAGATCTAATATTCCAGAACGAATCTTATAATGAGAAGATAAAGAAACCGAAACAAGTTCAAGAATGCTCGTATAATGGGCTGATAATGAAACCTGGCAAAAATCACGAAGAGGAAATAAAGCAACATTTCAATATCTAAGAAAAGAAAGATAACGAGGAAAAAAAAAAAGTAAAAAAATCCTTCAAACTTGAGATCACCGTGAAAGGAATTCATATCATAAAATCCAAGTGCGTCAAAAGGTAGCGCCCAGATTTTATGGTTATTAGATGATAGCATTTTAGGTTATTTTGCAGTGAGTTTCACCCTGTACAAGGCTCGAGATTCACTCAAGGTAGAATTACAGAGTAAGAGGCACGATTTATGCCGATTGGTAAGTAAGATAACGTTTAATCCTAGACTTGAATGGGTTAATTTTGCAGTGAGTTTCACTCTGTACAATGCGCGTGAGTCACTCAAGGTAGAATTTACAAAGTAAGACGCATGATTTATGCCGATTGGTAAGTAAGATAATATTTAATCCTAGACTTGAACAGGTTAATTTTGCAGTGAGTTTTACCCTGTACAAGGCCCGAGAGTCACTCGAGGTAGTATTACAGAGTAAGAGGCACAATTTATGCCGATTGGTAAGTAACATAACGGTTAATCCTAAACTTGAGCAGGTTAATTTTGCAGAGAGTTTCACCCTCTACAAGCCCCGAGAGTCAGTCGAGCTAGTGGTTACAACGTAAGAGGCACGGTTTATACGGATTGGTAGGTAAGATAACGGTTAATCCTAGACTTAAACAGGCAAAAATTGCCTCCTCTTAGGAATTGGTTCCATAGAACAGTCGTTCGTGGGAAGAAGTTGTTCGAGTGAAACATACTTCTCACCAATGAAACTCGTAGAGAATGTGGGTGGTTCGCTACAATGTGCGTAGCATGGTGGTCCTAGCCGTGAGGGTTAGAACATGTGGAGTGTAGTTCGTCTGAGAACATTCCAAGGAAGTATCAAAAGAGCAGTGAGAAACTTGCCACGTCACGTCTGTGAGAGATGAGTCGCACTAACGAGAATGCGGAGACGCTTTTAGACTCTATTGAGAATGGAAAGTGGGGGTTGGACAAGTTTATTACAATGTACAATAAAGTCGAAGTCAATGAAAGACATCTTTATCTAAACATTTATTCGAAGGGGGCATTAACAATGGAACACTAACCATCAATTAAAGTTACACCACTACTAACCAGGGCCGTAGCTGATGCTAAAAAAACTAAAAAAAAAAACAAAAAAAAATAAACAAAAAAAAACAAACAAACAAAAAACACTGGACACAGAGAAAATTGCCCGGATTTATTAGTTTTCAATGTGATGACGTCGTCAGTGTCATCCGTTTCCAGAAACTATCATTTTTGCGGATTTTTCGGCTATTCCAATGGAAATTAGACACAGAACTTGAACGAAAGCAGGAAATCGGGTTCGGACTTTCTGAGTATAACCAGTCTTTTCTCCCAAAATTAATAAATAAACAGATTTTTACTGCGTTCATTCGGATGTTTTCTTCGTTTTTTTTCCTTCCTTCCTTCCTTCCTTCGTGAATTGTTTAGTTTGATTTCTGACGAAGACATTTTTCTTTGCCCGGATTTTCACTATGATTGCACGGATCGGCCCGGACCCGTGCCCGGTGTGCCCGGTAGCCAGATACGGCCATGCTACTAACCATGGGTATATCATACCCGAATTTGAAAATATAAAAAAATATTAAATATAAATCTTTATTTGAAATATTTTACATGCAGGCACTTAAAACTTTGTACTTTGAGTTAACATTAATAGGAACGAAAAAACATTATTTAGGTAATTAAATCAGGTAGTAAAATTTTAATTAAATTCTTATTAAAATGGCGTCATTTGCGCTGGGTACTATATACCCATGGTTAGTATTCTTGGGTTAAGGAACGGTAAAAAGAAATATACACTGAGTCAACCCTATACCTTAAGCAAGAGCGGCTTCTTATTCAGAAAAATAACGGCTCTCCACAATTTCCTCTTCTTCGTAGCTCTTAATAAATTTTGTCCTTTTGTTATTTCTCCTAAACTTTGTTACACCTTTCATTTACTCAAACTCACTAAGTATTTTATGCATTGTTATCTCCTGTTTCTAGTGCCTTCAACCCGTCCTGTGCGTATCAGATTTTCCAAGCCTCTTTTCCTCATTAGAACACATTCTAGAAATTTCAACTGTCTCTTTCTGATGTTATGCATAAGTTTCCATTTTCTCTAAAATTTCGTCGTTGCACACATGTTCGGCTCATGGTAGTCCCAGCGTCCTCCTGTAGAAACGTATGTACCTCAAAAGAAAAACAAGTCAACTTCTTTCGATACTGTCAAACCGCAGGTGTTAGCCCACTTCAAGTTGGATACCTCCACAAAGGTCAAGAGTTCAACACACCCATTATGTTTAAGGTATGTCTGTACAGCAAATAAAACATTTGTACATTCTAACACCTGCACCATATGGCTGCTGATCTAAGTGAAAAGACCCATCGACTTTTGATAAGTTTTGTTTTAAATCTTGTTGGGTGTCTAGCCACCATCCTCACCGAAAAAGAATGACATGAAAACCGGTTTAATCGTTGATAAAGTGACCATATTACAGGTAGTAGTAATTAGGATGTGCGTTGTGGTGCAGTGGATATCGACTAGGAACGACAAATCAGGGTGCTGAGTTCGACTTCCAGTTGAATTCCTTGCAATCACTTATGCACAAATACCCTTGGGAAAGGTATTAATCCGTCTCTTCCCTTCAGTTATAGGTTTAATAACAGGACACATTGGGTTCTATAGCCTTGGCTGGCAACCAGTCTACCGCAGAAAGCAATGGAAACCTACTGCAGGATGATCTTCTGCCCATTGAGTCATGTCTCATTCGAGACATGATCGTCCAAAGCATTTATCATGTATGGCACTTAACTGACTAATAGTAGTAATTGTGACCTGAGTAAAATAATCATGTATATATATATATATATATATATATATATATATATATATATAATAAAAAGTGTGAGAGGCTGTGAGCGTTTTGTTTAAAGTGTATATTTATTGTTGTTGTTATTGTACATGTAATAATACTTTAAGTATCCATAATTAAGTGTTCACAAAAGCAATATAAAAATATCATACAACAGGAAATTATATGTCTCCTAACATTTGTACGAATGCAGTGGGAGCAAATTCAAAGTAATGCCTATCTACGAAAATGCATGTTATGACACACTAATAATGCAAGAAGAAAAATGAATAAAAAAATGCAAGCCTTCGCTCGACATGAAAAACACACACACCGAAAAAAAAACACAGACACACATACATACATACACACACATACATACACACATATACACAGACACATCAAATTCAAATGGTAACCCCAAACAATAAAAAACATCCAGATGACTCATAAAAAATTCTAAAACATAAAGACGAAATCAAAAAACGCTCACACACACACACACACACACACACACACACACACACACACACACACACACACACACACACACACACACACACACACCAAATTTAAAATATCGACAAAGCAATAAAAACAACCAGCTGACTGATAGAAGACAATTACAGAGAGACTCGTAGATAAGGAAGGCGCCTAGAAGATAATTTTAACGTGCTAATGAGGGAACCCCAAACCAAAATCATTTAAAATTGGGGTAAGCACTTTATTTATTCATTTATTTATTTATCTGTTTATCCATTGATACGCGTGCTGATGTGAGAAACCACAGACATTTCAACTCGCCAGCATTTGATTTATCTTATCTGATTTTATTGATTTATTTTTGATTTTATTTTTTTACTTACCTATTTATAAATAACACCTTGGTCCTCAGAAACAAAATGAACTCGATACGTAAAGCCACAAGTTTATTCACCTGAAGAGAGTCAACTTTAGACTCGAAACACGTGTGGCTTCACAAATACCATTATGGACACTTAAAGTATCATAATATGTATAATAACAACAACAATAAATATACACTTTAAACAAAACATTCACGGCCTCTCACACATTTTATTCTATATACTAATTTCTCCCGTTGGAACAACACTATATATATATATATATATATATTGTCTAAATATATACTGTTAAATATAACAGACAATGAATGTCTATTATGTTTAATCATGAGCCTTTTTAAACATCGTATTTTGGCTTTAATTTAAGTTGAAAATGAAGACAAAAATTGTCCAACATTTGGATATTTTTTATTATTCTGGTTCTAAGCTTTCGGCTCAAATGAGCCATCTTCAGAGAGATTACATGAATGTTAACATAAAGACATCCACTATCTTGTGTTGACATAAAACATTGGTATGCAACGATAGCAGTCACCGGATAGTAGACGCAGTTCGTAAATTTGTAATGCAGTTCTATGACGTCACACCGCGTGAGAGACCGAAAGGTTAACAGAACCATATGTATGTCTAAATGCAATGTAATGTGTTGTGACTAGTTTAAAATGTTTATAATATATATGTATATAATTATTTGTTTAAACATTATTTTTAATAGATACTCGTATTTGAGTAGATACTCTAGTTTTCTATAATTAAGCAGTACATTTATATTTATCCACGGGGTTGTATATGTTGTATAAATCTTTCGTGGTCGTGTGGTTAATACACGTCAGATCAATTGACGGCTTCTCCTAGGTATATACGAGTAGCAGGTTCGAATCCAGTCGGGAGATGCCTATTTTCCTAACAAAATTTCTCGAATTTTCAGGCCGGTGGATATTAATAAATACCGAATCGAGATTTGATATGTTTTGAGGTTATTATAGATTATTATAGATGGATGTGCTGTTCGGAATGTGAAATCGGAGAGCCGTGTTCAAATTCCAGTTGGGTCTTTTATATCCACTTACGCGTAAAGGAATGGATACGCGTCTTCTCACTCCCTACTATTGGTAAATGGTAGGACAGACGGGACCATATAGACCATATAGAGTTGGTTGACAACCAGTGTAGAAGGAAAACTCTTCATTCAAACCAACCTGCAGAAGGTTGGGCTCCGTCCTTACCCAAGACACACCATTGCTGTTATGTCAGTAGTACGTGTGGTGCCACTAAGACCCTAATGGGTTACTATTTTCGTGATGGAGCTCGTGATATATTACTATAAAGAAAGAGATACTTGATCCCAGCCTATAAATTGGCGCTACAAAATTACAAAGGATCCTACCAAATAGTCAGTCAGTTAGGTGTCATACGTGATATACGTTTTGGGCGATCATGTCTCGAAAGCGACATGACTCACTGGGCAGAAGATTTTCTCGCAGTATGTTGCTATTGCTTTCTGCGGTAGACTAGTTGCCAGTCAAGGCTATAGAACCCAATGTGTCCCATTATTTAACCCATAACTGGAGGGAAGAGACGGATTAATACCTTTCCCAAGGATATTTGTGCGTAAGTGAATGCGAGGAATTCAACTGGGATTCGAACTTGTCTCCCCGATTTGTCGTTCCGAGTCGATATCCACTGCACCACAACGCACATTCTCTACCAAATAACAAGAAAAAAGTAACCAGGCAAACAAGCCTATAACTTGAAAGCATTCATCTGTAGGGAAAGCAAAACTGGGTAGGACTTGCCAGACGAGAGGGAAAAGAAAGGTATTTATTCTTTCGTCGACTCTGCGTTTACAGGATTTCCCCCTTAACCTTTACATATTTATGTTTTCTTTGTTTCCTCTATTGAACTATATTTCGTGACAAGCACATTTCGAATTCATGGGAAATTTGAATAGTCAACACGGTAGATCCAAAAAAGCTTCAAGTGATTTTTAACCTGATTTTAGTTAGACATTTAGTTTGTTTATTTTCTGGCGTGTCCACATGATTTCAAGTATTAGTCAGTCAGTTAAGTGCCATACGTGATACACGCTTGGGCGATCATGTCTCGAAAGAGACATGACTGACTGGCCAGAAGATTATCCCGCAGTAGGCTGCCATTACTTTTTGCGGTAGACTAGTTGCGAGCCAGGGCTATAGAACCCAGTCTGTCCTATTATTTGACTCATAGCTAGAGGAGGAAGAGATGTATTATATTATTAAGTAGTAATTAGTGGGGGATCAGTTTACTACTTCATAACAATATAAAACCGATCCTCCACTTTATGCCAAATAGAAGCCTTAATCATGTTTTCAACTATTCAGTCAGTCAGTTAAGTGCCGCACGTGATACACGCTTGGGCGATCATGTCCCGAAAAAGATAAGATTTACTGGGTAGAAGATTATATCGCAGTAGGTTGCCATTACTTTTTGCGGTAAACTGGTTGCCAACCAAGGCTATAGAACCCAATCTGTTCTGTTATTTAACCCATAACTGGGGGGAAGTGACGGATTATTATCTTACCCATGGGTATTTGCGCGTAAGTAAAAATAAGGAATTCTACTGGAATTAGAACTCTGCTCCCCGATTTCTCTTTCCGAGCCGATATCCGCTGCACCACAACGCACATCCAAGTATATAAAGCTAATAATAACAATATTAATCATAATAACAGTAATGATAATAATAAATAAAAATAGATAAATGGAAACAACAAAGGACTGGATTATACAATTAGTCAAACAACATGAAAAAAGAAAGAACAAATATTCAATAATGAAAAAAGTCAGTAAATACAAACAATATTTACATTTAATAGATTCTGTAGAAAAGCAAAACAGAATCCAAGAACCAACTATTGCGGCAAAAAGCATGAAAAAGTATGCCAAGGATAAAGCTCTTGAACAGATGAAACAACGCTGGCAAGACAAACCTCTGCATGACCAATATCTAGAACGTGCTAATAAACCCAATGTTGATAAAGTTAATTCACATCGATCGTTACGTGCATCTGAATTAAAGTCTGAAACTGAAGGCTTTATTCTTGCAGCGCAAGACCAAAGTCTTTTTACTAAGAACTTTCAGGCAAATATTATACATAATTATGTGGATCCAAAATGCAGGTTCTGTGATAAATACCAAGAAACAATAGACCATCTAATCTCAGGATGTTCTGTACTTGCCCCAAATAAATATAAAAATCGTCACGATAGAGTGGGGCAATATTTACACAGGACAATGTGCAAACACTATGGAAAATATGTAAACAAACACTAGTATCACCCAGCACCGGTTACAGAAATAGAAGATGTCATCATTCTATGGGATTACACCATCTACACAGACAGGAAAACTGAAGCAAATAAGTCGGACATTATTGTTAAAAACCAAAAAGAAACAAACTTGCTTATTAATTGATATGGCTTGTCCAGCGGATTGTAACATAGCAACTAAAGAATTCGAAAAAAACTATCAAAATATAAAGACCTGGAAATTGAAGTAGAGAAAATGTGGAAATTGAAAACAAGAGTTGTGCCAGTGATAGTAGGTGCACTTGGAATGATAACATTTACTATGTTATATGCGTGTTGAATTCCCCAAACCCTTTTCCACATATTATGAGTTCTAATAATTTCAACTCCCTCTTCCTGCTTGTCAGTATATCAGTCCGTTTTGTTTCCATTTCCATTCCTTGTTAATCACATGTTCAGTTCGTGTTATTCTCAGAATCTGTGGAGCATCTTCATCTCTAGGGAAATTGTCCGGTATCCGCTATCATATAGAAGAACTGCTATTATGTAGCATTTCAGAAGTTCTTTCTTTGTTTCTGACAACATTTTCTTGTTCCTTAATCCTTTACTTACGTTCTGAAAGGCATAAGGAGATTGTCCAGCATTCACTGCCATATAGGAGATTAGATATTACGTCTCAGTTCAGCACGCTTTTCTTTGTTTCTAACGAGATTTTCCTATTTCTTAATAGGTTTCTTAGTTTCAGAAAGGCATAAGGAGTTTGTCCAACATTCACTGCCATATAGGAGATTAGATATTACGTCTCAGTTCAGCACGCTTTTCTTTGTTTCTAACGAGATTTTCCTATTTCTTAATAGGTTCCTTAGTTTCAGAAAGGCATAAGGAGTTTGTCCAACATTCACTGCCATATAGGAGATTAGATATTACGTCTCAGTTCAGCACTCTTTTCTTTGTTTCTAACTGGCTTACGACCGCATCACTTTAAAACACATTTTCTTTATGATCTCCGAAGTTAAGCATCGTCGAATGTGGGCATTACCTAGATGGGTAGCCGCTTAGGAATATCAAATCTTGTAAACTTGGCTGTGCAGTTAGTGTAATGAATGATAACTCGAAATTGTTAATTGAAGAACCGAGTTCCAATTTCCGTTGGGTTCGTTACACTCACTTACGCACAAATACCTTAAAGAAAACTATCACACCGCCTCTTTCCTCTATGTTCTAGATTAATTAGTAAGTCGTGTATCTCTAAATCATTAAATGTTTACAACCTAAAAATATAAATATATAAATCACTAAATGTTTACAACCTAAAAATATTTTCTGGCTTAAAATAACCTGCAAAAGTTTGATAAGCATTAGCAAACGGAACAATCATTTTCCTATGTCTTAGTATTTTGCTTAGTTTCTGAAAAGCTTGAAGAGATTATCCAGCAGTAACTGCCATATAGGTGATTAGATATTACATAACAGTTCAGCACTTTTTCTTTATTTCTAACTACATTTTCCTATCTATTGATACATGGCTTAGTTTCTGATAAGCATGAAGTGATTGTTTAGAATTCACTGTTATATAGAAGATTAGAGATTACATAGCAGTTCAGCAAACATTTTTTGTTTCTAACATTTTCATATCTTGAAATACTTTGCTTAGTTTATGAAAAGCATGAGAAAATTATCTTGCATTGACTGCCATATAGGGAATTAGATATTACATAGCAGTTCAACACTCTTTTTTTTGCTTATAACAAAATTTTCCAGTTTCTTAATACTTTGCTGAGGTTACGAAAGGCACGAGCAGATTATCCAACATTAGCTGCCTTACAGATGATTAGATAAAACATAGCATTACATCACTATTTTCTTTATTTGAACCTTCATTTTCGTATCTCTTAATACTTTGCTTACTTTCTGAAAGGCATGTAGAGATTTATCAGCCTTTAATGTCATATAAGATGACTGGAGTCAGAAGATTTTTCTTTGCTTGTTTCCTGTTTCTTAATACATTTTTGACATGTAGAGGCGACATTCGTTATGAATTTCGGTGTCATATTTTTCGTTGTTTTTTTTTAAACAAATTTTTGTACTGGTTTGATTTTGCCATATGCATTTGTAGCCCGTATTTTGGGCTCTCCTTTTTGCTGACAACAGTAAATTCTGTCTTTTTGAAATTGATTTCTTCTCACTTTTTACGACCTCTATTTCATAGTTCGTATCTTAGGCCTTTCTTCTGGTTGATAACCATACATTCAGTATTCTTATAATTGATGATTAGTCCTTTCTTCTCACTGTCTTTTACTACCTCCAATTCATTGCTCACATCTTGGGCTGATCCTCTTGCTGACAAGCATACATTCTGAAAGGAAAGATATTAAGAGTGGCAAAATACAGGAAACAAATGGAAGTCCATGATACTGTACGTGAAGATTTGGTTTGGTTGTTTTGTTTTTATGGTATATCAACCTCGGCGGATCATTTATTGCCAACTAAATTTTATTTATTTATTGCTGGTAATAACTTTTTCTTTCAACAATTTATTGTTGTTTTTTATATAAGTTTTGTTTCTAGTAATACTTTTTTCTTTTCGAGTATCAAGATTCATTGGGATTTGTTTTTAAGGGCAGGATCCCCAAGTCCTACCCTTGTTATTTAACCCATAACTGGAGGGAAGGGATGGATTAATACCTTTCCCAAGGGTACCAGTGCTTAAGTGAATGCAGGGTATTCAACTGGAATTCGAACTCGGCTCACCGAGTTCCTTTTCCAAGCCGATATCCACTGCACCACAACGCACATCCGTCACTAAACGCTTACAGCATCTGGTATTCCCAAGCGGTCACCCATCTAAGTACTGACCAGGCTCAAAGTTGCTTAACTTCGGTAATCGAGCGAGAACCGGTCTATTCAACGTGATAGGCCGTAAGCCTGGTACGTGAAGAAGAAGTAGACTGGCGTCTGGTTCCCAACTTTTAACCGTAGAAATAATTATATGTAACCACCACTTCTACTGGAACAGTTGTTGGGTAATTTTCTTTTAATCATTTCTTCTTAACCTTACTTGGAGTGGGGGGGTTAAATGTTTAAAAAATAACCTGAAAAATAAAGAAAACTTCAAATTCACTTTCATAACGTTGTGCCAAAGTGAATGGTTAAAGAAATACCAAAACATGTGTTACAGAAATAGTGCATATTTAACAGTAAATATAACAGAAGTGTATTACATGACTAGTGCGTGTGTCGGTAGTCCAGCGTTCAATCAATTCAACTGTTCCCCTAAGGCCTCCTCTCCTACTAGTAGGCAAAAGAGTCCAACATAGACTCTTTAGAGGGAAGACACCACAACACACAAGTTTACATCTTATTACAATTTTAATCATCGCTTTTTCAAACAATATTGCCGTTGAGAAAGTGTTGTTAAAAAATATAGGTGTTAATAGAAAAGTAGATATTTTCAATTTCCATTTTCTTGTGGGTCTGAAAGTCCAAATTTGCCAACTTTTATAAGAAGAATAATAATGTTGGATTAAAAACATCAACTTCTTTACAATTACCTATTGTTTAAGAAAGCAGGGATGTTTACTGATTCAGGTTTACCTACTAAATAAAACAATTATAACACGGATGAAAAATATCGGATTCAAAATCCACTTATTCAAAAATATTGGGTTAAAACATTTTCATAATCTCTTATGTAAAGCTGAGTATCTGATAGATCAATTTGGAAGTTGAGTATTTGATAGATCAATTTGGAAGTTGAGTATCTGATAGGTCAATTTGGAAGTTGAGTATCTGATAGGTCAATTTGGAAGTTGAGTATCTGATAGATCAATTTGGAAGTTGAGTATCTGATAGGTCAATTTGGAAGTTGAGTATCTGATAGGTCAATTTGGAAGTTGAGTATCTGATAGATCAATTTGGAAGTTGAGTATCTGATAGGTCAATTTGGAAGTTGAGTATCTGATAGGTTAGTTGAGAAGTTTAGTATCTGATAGATCATTTTAAAAATTGAGCATGTGTTAGGTCAATTTTGAAGCTGAGTTTTTTATAGGTCAATTTTAAAGTTGAATATCTGATAGTTCAATTTGGAAGTTGAGCATCTGATAAGTAAATGTGAAAATTGAGTCAATTTGGAAGTTAATTTGGCAGTTTTAAGGTTGAGTATCTGATAAGTGAAGTTTAAAGTTGAGTCTTTTATAGGTCAATTTTAAAGTTGAGTCTCTGCTAGGTCAGTTTTAAAGTTGAGTCTATGATAGGTCAATTTTGCCCAGGCATCTTAGACTTCCACTACTTGTACTGAACCTGATTGTAAAATATTGTAATATTAAAGTAGCTATGCTTATATTAAAGCTATTTGGTAGGCTAATGTTTTTCAAAACGTCTTAGACTGCCAATATTTGTACATAGACTAAATTCTTAATAATATATCAGTCAGTCAGTTAAGTGCCATACGTGATACACGCTTGGGCGATCATCTCGAAAGAGACATGACTGATTGGGTAGAAGATTATCACGCATTAGGTTGCCATTACTTGCTGCAGTAGACTGGTTGCCAGCCATGAATGAGAAATATGAGAGCCGAGATCAAATTCCAGTTGAATTCGTTGCAATCACTTACGCACAAATACCCTCGAGAAAGGCATTAATCCATCTCTTCTTCCTCCAGCAATGGGTTCAATAGCAGAACAGATTGGATTCTACAGCCTTGGTTGGCAACCAGGTTACCTCAGAAAGTAATAGCAACCTACTGTGGGAAAATCTTTTGCCTAGTCAGTCATGCATCGACAGAGACATGATCGGCCAAGTGTGAACCACGTATAGCACTTAACTGATATGCAAAGTTACAGTCGGTTATTCGTTATAGTGAAGAGTATATGTGTTGAAATAGATTAGTTTGATTTGGTCTTGTTAGTTATCCCGCCATAAGAGAGGTTCGAAACAAGAAAATCAAATTGTAAATAAAAACAACAATTTATATACATATAAATCAATTAAGGTTTTTACAAATAAAATTAATGTCTTTTGGTTGATACAAGGTCGTTAAAATGTTCGTAGTAGTTCTTGCAAGAATGAGTTTATGTGTACGTACGCAGGTACGTATGTGTGTATGTATGTATGAGCGTTTGTTGGGTAGGAGTGTCTTTGAAGTATTCACTGAGTCAAAGGGTTTTGTCCGGTTATCAAGTATAAGAAAAGGCAGACTGGTAAACCATGAGAATAAGAAGGTAAGGGAGAAAGATAGAGGTAATAATAATAACTATCGCTTGACGTTTGTTACTTACTTTCGTTTTCTTTTCTCTCCGACGACAGTCGTCTTGTTGCGTCTTTTTATTTCGTTTTCTGGGGCTCCGAACAGGTCATTTGGAACTTCACATCCGGATGTGATTCTGGCTTTTCTATTTTGTTTTTAGATGTTTTTCTATTTTTCTATTGGCCGAAAAACATTTCGCATCGAGGTGTGAAATTTCGCAAGTTTTGTGTTAAGCAAAGTTTGTAAATTTGAGAAAATTCGTTTATTTCCAACAAAATCAATGAGTCAGTGCTTAACATTTAAATTTTTAAATCTAGAACTTGTTTTATTCACTACTAAGTAAGTGTATGGTGTAGGCCTCTTGTTAATCTAGACTCTCAGTTAGGGCGGACTACTATGAAACTAATGAAGCTTCAGGGCGCCTAATCCCAGAGGAGTCCCTAAAGTAACTTTTTTAATAAGCGAATTTTTCAATAAAATTGATGTTTGTTTTTTGTCGCGTTTGATAATAAATATGGCCATTTTTGAAATAGAATCATAAGCCAATGAAAATCCTGGGTTTGGCGAAATTGTCGATTCTCTGTTTCTATAGTGGCTGTTTTCTCTTCAATGCCCGACTCAGACGCATCAATTGTAGTCGATAGCAATCTCCTGTGATGGTTTCAGTTGGTTTGAGAAGCTCATAATAAACTACACCCAGCTGATCCCACATCCGGCAACAAGGACGCTGGAGTTTTTAAGAAGCATGGAACCACCTCTTAATTACAATTTTCCCAGGTCAAGCCTGATTCGGGTTAATAGTTAACCCCGTCAAGAAAAAAAAAAAAAAAAAAGAACAAAAAAAACAAAAAACAAAAACAAAAAAACAACAACAAAAAAACAAAAAACAAAACAAAACACCATCAAAGTATAAAAATACATATTTATAGTAAAGGTACCAGCAATAGATTTTTATATAAAATAGTTATCAACAACACATTTATAAAGCAAACTAACCAGCAGTTCTTTTTATCGTAGAATTACCAACAATACATTTTATAGCAAAATGGTCAACAATACATTTTAGAGTAAAATTCGCAACAATACATTTTATAGCAAAATGGTCAACAATACATTTTATAGTAAAATTCGCAACAATACATTTTATAGCAAAATGGTCAACAATACATTTTATAGTAAAATTCGCAACAATACATTTTATAGCAAAATGGTCAACAATACATTTTATAGTAAAATTCGCAACAATACATTTTATAGCTAAATGGTCAACAATACATTTTATAGTAGAATCACCAACAATAAATTTATAACAAAGTAGCCAATAATACATTTTATCTGTAGTTGAAGGTATACAGTTGCATTCAAAATATATTTAGTTGAAGCCATAAAATTTTATTAAAAAAATTTCAATTATTCAAATTTAATTCAAATATTTAGGTTTCAGATCTATAGAGGTTGATAGGCCGCTAATCTAAATCAACCAACCAGTAAACCGATAAACTGCAGTAGGTAATGTTGCGCTTCGAATATGCTCTAATACCCGTTTCACGTGGCTTCAAAATTCCCGAGTAAATTTCCTTGGAGGCTTGAAGTCCCCGAACTTCCAGTTCAGCTTAGGCATAATTTATTCGGCAGTTGGATTCTCGAATTATTGCTGCAGTTTGCGAAGAGGCCTTCATATTTATTTATTTTTTTTTAATCCTTTCACCCCGAGCAAGGCAGTTTTAATTCCACTGTTGCGCATGAGAAAGAGGGGTTAGTTATAGGAAATATCAAGAGGAGGGTAATAAACGGATGAGAAAAGCAAGAATGGGGTTGGAATAGATGTAAAAAAGAGCTTGAGAGAATAGATGCGAGTTAGTGAGATAGGAGATGCCTATTGGCTTTACATTTAAAGGAGTGAAAGAGAATGAGAAGAGTTTAGAAGGAACCGGAAACCCAACCCTAAACAGGAAACAAAAAAAAGTAACGTTTCCGGAGCCAAAAGGTTACCTATTGGCCTTACATTTAAATTCCTGGATATTGCAGTTGTCGGGGAAACAAGTATATGGAAGGGAATTCCACAGGCGGGAAGTGCATGAAAAGAAGCTGTTAGAGTAGAAATTGCGGTTGTATTTTATCGGTTTCACTGTAAAAGGGTGGGGCCTAGTTGCTAATCTAGTAGCTCGTGTAAATTCACACCTACAGGGCGTCAGTGATCTAAGTTCATTGGAGCAGAAGCCGTGAAAGTATTTATAGAAGAGGCACAGAGAAGCCAGTCACGCCGGTGAGATAGCGTCTGCAGTCGACCTGCCAAGTCGGTATCGATCACATTACAGATTCTCCGTTGGATTTTGTCAATAACCCCGAAGTAAACAGCAGGGGCACCCGACCAGATGTGGCAGCAGTATTCAATACACGGGCGGATGGTGGATTTATATATGTACAGGATGGACTCAGACGGAGAAAACATCCTGGCCCTGCATAGTGAACCGTCCTTCTTAGCAGCGGATTATCTGTTCAGGTTTCAAGGAGGCCTAAATATGTAGGTCTGTCACTTCTCTCAGTACTTGTATCTAACTTACTAACATAGTATTACAATATTAAATATAAAGAAAACTTGCTTATGCGTAAGGGTGACATGTAAAGTAGGCTATTATTTATTTAAAACTTGTCATCTAACAATACTTGTACCCGAGTTCACTACATAATACTGTAATATTAATAGAAATTAGTGTTAAGTTCGACAAAATCCGAAGATGAATCAGCAATGTAATCGCTCTTGATTTGAATGAGTCATTTTTTCATCGACGTGATAGATAGATAGATAGATAGATAATGACCGGTTTAGATCGACAGGTTACAGGCAGACAGACAAGCAAACAAGTGCTAAGACATAAAGAGTTAGATATATTATAGATAATGAGCATACCTCGATTGATAGATAGATAATGAACAGACTGAAACAGATAGATAGATAGATAGATAGATAGATAGATAGATAGATAGATAGATATTAACAGAGGTAGGTAGATATATAGAACGAATAAAACAGACTATTTGAACAGAATGAGATACTTTCATAGGTATGAAAAGAATTATATATATAAAGCAAATGCCAGAGAATTCGAGATTCTAAACCTGTTGTTTCTCTTCACTATATATATATATATATATATATATATATATATATATATATATATATCCAAGTGAAGAGAACCAATAGGTTTAGAATCTCGAGTTCTCCGGCATTTACTTTTTTAAAAAGTGCCCAATACAACATATATTGCAAAGCATGATATAATTATAATTAAATTAGTTTTTTTATTTAAAATTAATTTAGTTTACATTGCGACACGGAAATTTCTATGTCAAATTTTCACTGCAATGACATTGCTTGATGACGAGGTAAAATCTCGCAAACAGAAATTTCCGAGTCGCAATGTAAATGAAATTAATTAATATCTAAACTTATTTATAAATGGAACTATGTGTGTGTGTGTGTGTGTGTGTGTGTGTGTGTCCATTACCTATAGACTCCGAACCGATTTTCTTGAAAATTTACACAGTTGTACTATAAGCGTCTGTGAGTCTTCTTAGCTAGGTTTTGTGTTGAGGTATCCCCGAAAAATATCGAAAATCGATAATCGAAAAAATCGGATTATAGAAGGAGTGGTCCGATTTTAATCAAATTTGATACACTCATAGAGAAAGATATAAGAAACGATATTCAGAAGTTTCAAGGTTGCAGTTCTTACAATAGTGCAGAAAATCAATAATATATATATATATATATATATAATGCAAGATGTTTGTGTGTGCGTCTGTTTATCTGCCTGTATGTCTGTATTTTTTTTCAGCCTTTTTATTTTAGTTTTTGCTTCGGGTTTGGCTCTAAGTAGGTATAATTGTAGTTCTTACTCTCAGCCATGATACCATTTACTCAGAGGACTTATTTAGCCTTCAAAACTCAGTTTACGACGAAGAAAACTTATTTGATATCGATACCAGGAAATCAAAATGTGACTTATATCCATTCATTTTTCTTTCAGTCTACGGTTTCGCTTTAACTGGAAACAACTATTGCTTTTTAGTCTTTCGTACCAACGTCCAAAGAGTCTGAGCTCCAGGACCATGGATTAGCTTTAAAGCTTTCATTACACCCAAGCGATGCCGTGCTATACCGTTAGTTGAACATAAATGCAATGTATCTAAATTAGAGACATCTCATAATAGATCATTCTATCTTAATTCAAAAATGTTTTGTGGCAATTTTTAACATCAACTTGAGATTTTTCGGATTAACAATTGAGTAATATCGTAATAGTTCATTCCGTCGTAAATAAATCAACTATGCTTTGCGGCAATTGTTTTAACATCAGCTTTATTTTTTTCTTGTTTTAAACGTTGAACACATTCAAAATTAGAGATGAGAAAATAGGGATTTTTATAGAGTTAACATGAACGAAACAAATTCATAGATTTGGACGAGAAAAACTAAAAACTAAAAAACAAACCCAGAATGACGTCAAAATGAGAGTGAATTGTTTTTCTTTCATAATAGTCAATTGCGTTTAGTTTAATTTGTAAACTATATAAATGTAGACAGGAAAAAGCAAATGCTGTTAAGATAGTGAGGATCATAAAACACTTACTCGGTATCCCTAATCAGACCTGCCCCCGCCACGGATATGCACAATGCATTGTGGATAAAAAAGTAACAAGAACAACAAATATATAAAAAAATAAATAACGTTCACATAACACAAAATCGGTGACTCGTAACTCAGTTATAGAGATGAGTAGCACAAATCTAAGAAACGTCTTTTTCTTTTTTTAATGTCGACTCAAAACAAATTTCAAGATGTAAGATGGCAAACGGATGTGAGGTACATTTGTCCACAGCATTGATTGGATACGAAACACAATGGCGGTGTAGAACGAAGAAACTAACTTACCCGCCCGCATGCACGCACACAAAAGAAAATGGTTATTAAATAATAATATCTTCGACCCAAACAAATAGTGCACAGCCGAAAACCTAGAAACAAATTTCAGAAAAGTGAACACTATGTATATTTTGTGTAAATAAAAAAATTAAAAAAACAAACAAATTAACAAAAACAAAGCAAACACCCCCCAAAATCCCCCCCCCCCAAAAAAAACCCAGAAAAAACACTCACAATGAAACAAACAAACAAACAAACAAACAAACAAACAAACAAAAAAACCCAAAAAAAAACAAAAAAAAAACACAAAAAACAAAAAAAAAAACTAAAAAAACAAAAAACAAAAACAAAATAACTCCAAACCTTAAAAAACAAAAACATTGTTTTGCGGTATACTGATTATTGTAAGTGGGTAGTTCAGTTAAGTGCCATACGTGATACACGCTTTGGGCGATCATGTCTCGAAAAAGACATGACTGATTGGGCAGAAGATTATCCCGCAGTAGGTTGCAGTTACATTCTTCGATAGACTGGTTGCCAGCCAAGGCTATAGAACCCAATGTATCCTATTATTTAACCCATAACTAGAGGGAAGAGACGGATTAATACCTTTCCCAAGAGTATTTGCGCGTAAGTGAATGCAAGGGATTCTACTGGAATTCGAACTCGGCTCGCCGATTTCTCGTTCCGAGCAGATATCTACTGCACCACAATGCACATCATTTCACCCTAGCAAGGTAATAAAGGGTGTACTGGGAGTGGACGAGAATGAGAAGATATTAGTGAAGAGAAAGAACAATAGAAAAAACAGTATTCAGGAAGACAGACTATAGTGATTGCCGTTGCATTTAAAATCTTCAAGATTCTAGCTGTCGGGGATGCAAGAACTCAGAAGAGAGTTCCACAAGTGAGAAGTGCGTGAAGAAAAAAATTATTAGAATAGAAGTCAGGGTTACACATAGTTATTCTAACAGTAAAACTATGATATTTAAAACAAATCATTTCACCCCAATCAAGATATGACAGCGACTAAGACGCAAAAAAAAAACTGTTGAGTCTTCAAACTCAACCATGAGAAAGATAAAAAGATTATTAAGAGTTTGCGTTTGAGTTTTGTTTAATGGCATTAGTGGGTTATTTAATGCAAAAAGTGAGGTTTTAACAAATTATATATTTGTTTAATGGCATTAGTGGGTTATTTAATGCAAAAAGTGAGGTTTTCAGGTATTTTTTTAATGTTTGGTTAGTGAGAAGGTTGATTTAGTCAGATTTAAATGAAACATTTTTTAATTTTTTTTATTTTAGAAAACCGAAGATGTTTTTTTAGTTTTGTATTAAAAACGTATTGCTAGCAATAATTTTTTTCTTCAAAAATGTATTATGGCAGTAATTTTTACCCTTCAAAAATGTATATCTTTCTATAAAAGTCTATTTTTATGCATATGTTTCTATAAAAGTGTATTTTTATACTTTGATAGTGTTTTGACTCCAGTTTGGATGTTAAATATTTTCCCATAGCTAGGACCCTAATAGGTCAGGGTGAACCTGGAAACAACAGAAGAGGTGGTTCCATGCTCCTCTCAGCCTCCCAATCCGTTCCGCTGGACTCATTCCTACATTGCTATTTGGGTTTGTGGTAATCCTATAAATTGATAAGAATTTTTGAAGCTCTTTATTTTCTGCTTCTATACCATCTGTCTTTTTAATCGCTCTCTGAATTTTTCCACCAATCCATTAGACCTAGGATGGTATGGTGCCGATCTTAGATGATTTATAGCCAGCAATTTACAAAAATTTTCAAATTCCTTAGAGGAGAATTGTGTGCCGTTGTCCAAGACGATCGTTTTCGGCACCCCGAATGTTGCAAATATCTCTTGTAAGACGGTAATCGTAAAGTTGTAGGATTTTTGCATATTACTACTTCGGGCCATTTCGTGAAACTGTCCACAATCACGAAATAGTATACTCCTATTACTGGCCCGGCATAATCAATGTGCAGACAAGTACATGGTTTGTCTGTCTTAGGCCATGCGTTGAATTTTATAGTAGGTGCTTTCGCTACTAAAGCACAATTTTTGCATAATTTCACTGTTTTCTATATCCCTATCCATACCTGGCCAGCACTCAAAACTTTTCATCAGTGATTTCATCCTGCACATTCCAGGATGGCCTGTATAAAATTCTCTAAGTATTCTTTTAGTTAACACAGCAGGTACTACCACACAGTCTCTATATTCTGTTGCATTTTTAAAAATCATATCACCCCGAGCAAGGCGGTAATGCCACTGATGTGCAGGGGGCTACGTAAGAGTGAAAAGATTGGAAATGAGAAAGCCGGAAACCACATCCTAAACAAGGAAACAAGGGATGAGCCTCTACACCTGTTCAATAGACGTGAGTGGAGTGTCAAAACCAGGCGATAGTTTAGTCTATCTACTCCAATTGAAAAAAATAAAAAAAAGAAACCAACATTTTAACACTGCTTGAATCACTCTGAAGGCATTCATATTTCTTTTGAACAAACAATAACATTAACATCTCAAAATCTCATAAGATAGTGTCAGGCAGTAAGTCATAATACTATTGCTGCAAATTTATAACTTACCTCTTTAAGCCCGTTACCTATAGACTCCGAAGCGGCTGAACCGATTTTTTTGAAAATTTACACAGTTGTACTATAAGTGTCTGCGAGTGTTCTTAGCTAGGTTTTGTGTCACGGTACCCCCGATAAATATCGAAAATCGATAATCGAAAAAAATCGGGTTATAGAAAGAGTGGTCCGATTTTAATCAAATTTGATACACTCATAGACAAAGACATAAGAAACGATATTCAGAAGTTTCAAGGTTGCAGTTCTTACAATAGTGCAGAAAATCGATAATATATATATATATATAAACGGCAAGATGTTTGTGTGTGTGTCTGTTTATCTGTCTGTATGTCCTTTATACAAATCCACAATTTTTATCCGATTCTCACCAAACTTCACACAAATATTCTTTAGGCTGAGTCTGAGCTCCAGGACCATGAATTAGTTTTAAAGCTTTCATTACACCCGAGCAACGCTATATTGCTAGTCCTTGAATAAAAAACAAGCTTTTAAATATATCAGGAGTTACTTCACTTAACATTTTCACAGTATTTGTTAACCGTGCTTGCAAAAGTCGTATAATCTTCACCATCTGGTTTCGTAAGATTTAAACATTCCCAACGAATGTTAAAAAACGAATTTTGTTGTCCAAATATTCTAATTAATATTTGTATAGTATCCTGAAACGATACTTCACTAGGCTGCCTGGGCAAAATGTAGTTTGTGTTTTTTCGTGTTCCGCAGCCCCGAATTTGCTTAGCAAAAGTCTAACTTTTTTTTACGTCGGACCAGTTTTCACAATCTTTCTTAAAAATTTTTTCATACCTTAGAAAGTAAGCCCCAAACGTTACTTCTTCTGGATTATAGATAAATTCACGTACTGTCTTAATTACTGAATCTTGCGAGAATGTATTAGACTTGCCTGAGTTACTTTTTTTTAATAACATGCTCCAGGAATTCTACGAATCTGTTCCTGGCGTTCCATCTTTTGTTCTAACTTCTCAAACTTTTCTTATTCGCGTTGTCGTTGGATTTCTTGCTCATTAAAAATTGTAGCATACAACTTCTGAAGTCTTCCATTGTATATATATATTTTTCGGAAACGCCACTTTGTAGGTAGATAGATTTGAACTTACGACTTTTGGGTTATTAATCCGTAGAGAGTTTTGACTCTTTGACTTATTTCGTCGACAATTTGTTGGTAATTCGATGCGAGTTTGGCTCTCGAATACTTTGTCATCAAATCTGATGTCATTTCGTAGTAGTTCAAGACGAATCTTTCGTTGCTTGATCTGCTGGTGTTCTATAGTGAGTTTAGATCGAATCTCTCGTCGCAAGATCTGTTGTATCGTCGAGGAATTATATATATATATATATATATATATATATATATATATTTTATCTTGTGTTTGTTATTTTTGGTAACTGTTGCCATTTCTTAGCGGAGTTTTATGTCAACACAAGATAAAATCGTAGCCGATGGTGGATGTTTTTGTGTTAACGTCCTTGTAACCTCTCTGAAGATGGCTTATGTGAGCCGAAAGCTTAGAATCAACTTAATAAAAAATTATCCAAATGTTGGAGATTTTTTTGTCTTTATTTTCAACTGAATAATTTCAGCCAAAATACGATGTTTAGAACGGCTCATGATTAAACATAATAGACATTCATTGTCTCTTAGATTTAACAGTATATATATATATATATATATATATATATATATACTGTTAAAGAGTACTTCCTCTTATCTCTTTTATTTATAATATCTTGTAGGTGCCTCACCTCATTTTCGATATGTAACTTTTAAACTGAAATTTTTAAAAATGAAAAAGTTTTCTTTAAACTTTTATTTTAGTTTTAATTGAAAGCTAAATGATTAAATTTATTATTTCCTGTAAGCAAAATACTCTGTTGTATTTCAAACAGAAATTATACTGATTCGAATATAACAGTTTGAGATTTTTTTTGCAATTTTTGAATTTTGCCGTCATTTTTGAGCAATCGACACATTTGTAAACAATAGTTAATTCTCAGTTTTAAAAATCTTGTTAAAATTAAAATATACATCTGTGACACATTAAATTTGGAAAATTCGCAAATTTTATGTTAAGTATTACTTATTTACAAAGTGAAATTTAGAATAAAGCTATTTCTTAATCAGAGATTTGAATTTTTGATCTGTCTGTCGTATATCAAAACGTGTTGACAAGTTCCCGATTAAAGAGATAAGATAAAGGTTTATGGCATTTATAAATGATAGAATTGTACAAATTTTTTTCGGTAAGTGAAGAAACTATGACCTTTTAATTTTCACATAGAAATTACGACACAAAAACAAACAAAAAACAAAACGAAAACAACCCCACTAAAAAAAAAAAAAAAAAAAAATTCAAATACACACAAAAAATAGATTTAAACTATTTTAAAAATATGGAGTCCAAACAATTTTTATTAAGCTTTTCAATTTTTGATAGACAATATAATCATCAATCCTTTACTAAAAAAAATTTAAATGCAATAAATCATTGATGATTTTTAAAATATATTTGAAATTTTATAAATTATAATAATAAAAAAAAATTAAAGCACTTCTTTTAAAATTTCATTAGTAATCGAAAAAAATAATTTTCTTCAGACAATAATGTCCTTAATTTTTATTATTTATTCAAGCAATTAAAAGCTTATCAAATTAAATAATATCAGAGTTTTATTGTATTTTTTATTTTACTCTTCGGAGCAGATTTTCGGTACAGAGACCAAATTTGCAAAAAAAAAAAAAAAAAAAAATAGATGATTTATATTCCCCAATGAGTCCTGCGTTTATCTAATAAAATTATAGACTGCGGCAAATAAAAAATTATTAAAATTTTATGTATTTACGTAGAGGGTGGGGTAACAGAGGTAAATATATATATATATATATATATATATATATATATATATATATATTTTTTTTTTTTTTTTTAATCATTTCACCCCGAGCAAGGCGGAAACGCCACTGATGTGCAGGGGGTTACATAAATGTAAAAAGATTAATTAGAAAAGAGTGAGGAGTACAAGCTAGTTAGAAAGGAACAATAGAAAGCTGAGAAAGAAGGTGCGATGACAGATACATAGGAGGAGAGAAAGGGAAGGTTATACAGGGGAGGGGAGAGAGCTAGAGGCCAGTGGTTAGTAGATGAGTATTAACTTTGCATTTAAATTTCTGGAGGTTGTAGCCGTCAGGAAAGCAAGAATACGGGAGTGACTTCCACAGGCGGAAAGTGCGAGAGAGGAAGCTGCAGGAGTAGAATTGTCGTCTGCATTTGGCTAACCTGACTGTGAATGGGTGGGACCCAGTTGCTAGTCTGGTTGCACGGCTAAACACCTGTTGAGGAGGCATCAGTGACTTAAGCTCATCCGAGCAGAAGCCATGAAAATATTTATAGAAGAGACAGAGGGAGGCCACATTTCGACGATGGGAAGTGGCTGCAGTCTAGTCGCCAGATCATACCTATCACATTACAGACTCTCCTTTGGAGCTTGTCAAGAACACTGAGGAGAACGGCAGGGGCACCTGACCATAAATGGCAGCAGTACTCCATGCATGGACGGATGGTTGACTTGTATATATGCAGGATGGATTCAGTTGGAAAAATCATCCTGGATCGACATAGTGACCCAACCTTCTTAGCAGTAGATTTTGCTATGGATTCAATATAGTGGTTCCATTTGAGGTCTGAGGACAGGGTAAGTCCGAGGAGGCGTAGTTTATTACTCTCCGGGAGAATCACCTGGTCCATGCTTATGGGAGGCAGAAGAGGTTGCCTGTAATGGTTGACAGACAAGAGCTTGGTCTTAGAGGAATTGAAGTTGACAAGCCACTTCTTGCCCCAGTTCACTACAGAGTGTAGATTTCGCTCAAGGTCAGTAGCGAGATTATGTCTGTCCGCCACGACAGATACCAAGATTTAAAAAAAAATAATTTCAAAAATAATTTAATTTATTTGTGAATGAGTACTGAAAGTTTCATTAAAATCCGACAATTATTCAATTTTTGCGATAATTTCTAAATTAATGTGTTTGTCACTGAAAAAAAAAGTGGCTGATGTCATTATTGCGGTTTCCAGTGTAAACTCTCGTAACGTTTTGGTTACCCACTAACTCAAATCAAAAGAAGATTTTCTGCCAAAACTTCGAAAATGTTAGAAGGTATTAAATTATTTTTTTAAAATAATTAAAAATTACTTTGATCTCTCCTCTTAATAATATTATAAACATTTTGATGGAAAAAGTTCGTTTTTATTAAGTTCAATTTTTATTCATACTATGCTGTATTTTAGCGATGTGCGTTGTGGTGCATTGGATATCGGAACGAGAAATCGGGGAGCCGAGTTCGAATTTCAGCTGAATTCATTGCATTCACTTACGCGCAAATACCCTTGGGAAAGGTATTAATCCGTCTATTCCTTCCAGTTATGGGGTAAATAACAGGACAGATTGGGTTCTATAGCCTTGTTCGGCAACCAGTCTTTCCGCAGAAAGCAATGACAACCTACTGCGGGATAATCTTCTGCCCTATCAGTCTTGTCTCTTTTCAAGCGCGTATCACGTATGGCACTCAGCTGACTGACCTATCAGATATAGATCTTTAATGTTTTACGCACAGACGCATGACTTTTTTCGAAACATGCATACATGATATTATTTTATCGTTGACTTTTATAATCACTTCTCAACCATCATTTTCTATATTGATTCTCAAAGATATTTGCACGAATAATTTTTATACTATTAAACCTGTTCCCATAAAAATTGAATAATCAGTTGTGTGTAAAAAGTTCTCAGTGAAAAGATTTTATTACTATTGTGTTTGCTGTCTGTACTTAATAGCGCCGTGATTTCGGGGAGACGATAAAAAATCCATTTCTGCCTGATAAAATAAAATAAAAAAAAAAACCTGAAATTTGGAAGCCTCATATCTCTACATAACGATGCATACTCGATGTTTTTTATATAGTTACAAACAAAGCTTAAATTTTTTAAACTCATTCAACTGATAGCTCTGGAACTCGTTTATTTTATCGCGATACCCCGGCCAACAAGTGGATACTAAATAACCTTGGTACAATAAAAGCCAATAACAATTGAGTTAGCCTTGGAGGATCGAAGTCTCTACAGGAGTAATGGTCTTTAAAAGCAGTTTATAAAACATTACATAGAAAAAAAAAAAATCACATAGAAAAAAAGAGAAGAAATAAAACGAAAGGTTGACATTAAACATCCGAGAATCTAAGGGAAGTAACTCCGGTACGTTTTATCCTTATTATCTTTTCCTAATGTGCGTCATTGAAATTTCCATATAATTTTAACAAATAGCAACTTCCACACTTTCTCTGAAAAAGCAACATAGCTTTATGTTAAAATGCTCTAAACTTAATACAAAGTTTTATCGTGGAAATGTTTATAAAAAGGAAAGATTTATGAGGAAAAATAAAAAGGAAAGATTTATGAGGAAAAATAAAAAGGAAAGTTTTAAGAGGAAAGATCAAACTATTTTTTAATTATTTTGTTAAATTTTTAAATCTTTTCGAACACGTTCGAAATTTTGATTAAAAATATTTTTTTTTCTTCAGCGAGTGACAAAATGTTTACCAGCGTAATATTACGTCACTGTTTTTTTTTTCCGGTATAAAACACATTAATTTGAAAATTCTTGAAAATTCTTTCAAAAAGTAAATAATGACAGGAATTTGATGAAACTTTCCGGACTTATTCGCAAACGACTGAAATTATTTTTGAAATTATTATTTTTTTGAAGATTATCAAAATTAAAATCTTGAAAAAACTATTTTTTTTTTTTCCATATGTAACCCTGCTCTAATTAATTTCTTGAAATGTCTAAAATTGATAAGTGCATGCTTACGGTCATATCACGTTGAATACACCGGGTCTCATTTGATCACCGAAGTTAAGCAACGTTGAACCTGGTCAGTACTTAGATGGGTTATGGGTGACCGCTTGAGAATACCAGGTGCTGTAACCGTTTCTTGACGGATGTGCGTTGTGGTGCAGTGGATATCGGCTAGGAATCGGGGAACCGAGTTCGAATTCCACTTGAATGCCCTGCATTCACTTACGCACTAATACCCTTGGGAAAGGTATTAATCCATCCCGTCCCTCCAGTTATGGGTTAAATAACAGGACTGATTGGGTTCTATAGCCTTGGCTGGCAACCAATCTACTGCGGCAGGTATTGTCAACCTGTTGCGGGATAATTAAAAAAATGCCTGAGATCTATACAGAGTAGGACGTGGAACCCTGCCCTCAAAAAAAATCCCAACGAACCTTTCTCCATCGCTTGGGAGGAAGCCGGCTGAACCCAACCAGGGTGAACGCTGTACTGATACTGTGCCGGAAGTTTAACAGTTAAAGGCAGGACTTCTTGGGGAATGTAAATAATCTATTTTTTTCAAATAATTGTTTCTTTTCAGAAAATCTGCCTAGAATAAGATAAAATACAATCGAAGAATGCCATATTTTATTTAGATAAACTTTCAGTTGCTTTTATAAATATAAATGTATTAAGCATGAAGCCATAGGGAGATGGTTAATGTTTCTTTTTTTTTTAATCATCTCACCCCAAGCAAGGCATTCCACTGCCACTATTGCGCATGGGGCTACATAGGGGAAGGTAAAGAGAAGGAGTGGATAGACATAGGGAATGTCAGGAGAAAGGTGACAGATGAGTAAGGATAGCGAGGATGAGGGTCGGGCAGATGGGAAGAGTGCTTGATAGAATGGGAGCAGGTTAGTGTGTTAGGAGGTGTGTATTGACCTTACATTTAAACTCCTGGAGATTGTAGCCGTCGGGGAAGTAATCGTTTGGAAGGGAATTCCACAGTCGGGAAGTGCGAGGAAAGAAACTGTTGGAGTAGAAGTTACGGCTGCATTTTATCGGTTTCACTGTAAAAGGGTGGGATCTAGTTGCTAATCTAGTATCTCGTGCAAATTCGTATTTAGGGGGTACCAGTGATCTAAGTTCATCGGAGCAGAAGCCGTGAAAGTATTTATCTTTAATTCGGCCTTTTGTCATACATAACCGTACTCTCTACCACTTACAAGTCTTATGCAGAATTATCTTCACAATTTTCAGAAGGTTATTTTCGTTATCGTCATCAGAAGGTTTTTACCAGAAGGTTGTAGATTTGTGTGGAAGAGTGTGAAATTGTGGAAGAATAAAAATATACATTTTTAAACATAAAATAAAAAATTAATAAAAGGAAAGAATAACAAGAATTTATTGAAATTAATGTTCAATGAGAAAGTTAAGGGTATCAAGAAATGTTCATAGTAGTAATTTGTTGTAAAGAGTTCATGCATACGTATATATGTATAAGCGCTTGTTTGGTAGGAATGTCTTTGGGTGGAGAAGAAGAAGTAAAATGAATTAGCACACGAGAAAGAAGGAGAAAGAGGACGATGTGCGACGCGACCTTATGTACGGGTCGACTTGAAATTACTGCCCTGTCACATTTTAGCTTGTCGTCTCTCCTGTTTCCATCTGTGTGACTGTCTGGTTAGTCTTCCTTTCGCCTTTTATAATCATTTTTTGTTTTTTAGCATTGGATTGTCAACTCTTTACAATCTTGCAATTTCTCCCATTGGTCAGAATATCAATTTAACATCTACTCGCGAAATTCGGTTTCGACTTTTTCTTTAAGCACGAGGTCAATCCTTTTCCTATTTAGGAAAACCCAGGGTTTCACACGTCATTGTGAACTTTTGTAAAAGTGAAGAAAGTTACTTTCAATTCTTAATTTCCTATTTACTACAAGTATACCATAGTCTGAAAAGAAAAAATAGATGAATAATGTATTTTTTCAAGAATTGTTTTTATTTTTATTTTTAAAGAATATTAATTTATAATCCTTAAAAAATCTTTCAAACTTCTTCCAATTACTATGTCAATTAGGTTTTAAGTGAAGACTATGTTAGCAAATCGAAAATTGGTAAGTTTAATAGAATATGAGTGACATATCATAAATTATAGAGTTATATATGTTATGTTTAACAATTACATTCACTCAGTTATTAAATTTTAAAATAAATTTAAAAGAAAGTTTCATTATTTAATTTTTATTTTTCAGAAAGCTTCAAATGTAAGGTTCTAAAGTTAAACTAACTAAAATTATATAAAATATTAGATAATTACTGAAAATATTATATTAGATTTAATTTTACCATGTAGTTAAAAACCAAAAAACAAAACGTTCACTTAGGTTACATAAACTTATATCAATTCTGGTCAACCATATTTAGCATTTTTGACAGATCCAGCTGTCACTAATCAATGAAAACCTCAGAAACACAGGGCCACCGTGATTAAGAAACGTTTTATGCTACATTTCAGGCAGTAAGGAAGTAATATTGTTTCAAATCAGATTAATGTAACTTTAAATTTGATATTTTATTCTAAAATAACGTGTTAGCAATGTTTTTTATTCTTGGAAGATTTTTAAAACCGAGAATTAACTTTTGCTTACAAATGTGTCCATCGCTCAAAAATAGCAGAAAGCTAGAATAAAAAAATAAAAAAACAAAAAAAATTCAACAGTTTAGATTCTAATCAATATAATATCTGATTGAAATACACCAGAGTTTTTTTTTGTATGAATGTCTCTTGATGGAGAAGAAGAAGTAAAATGAATCAGCACACGAAAAAGAAGGAGAAAGAGGACAATGTTCGACGCGACCTTACGGGAAATAGTAAATTTAATCTTTTAGCGTTCAATTAAGGCTAAATTGAAAGTTTCAAGTATTTATTTATTTATTTATTAAAATTAATTTTAAACGTAATTGGAGTAGATAGACTGAACTATCGCCCGGTTCACACTCAACCCACGTCTATTGAACAGGTGTAGAGGCTCATCCCTTGTTCCCTGTTTAGGATGTGGTTTCTGGCTTTCTCTTTTCCAGTCTGTTCACTTTTCTTTTTTGTTTATTTTTATTTTTTTTTCAATTGGAGTAGATAGACTAAACTATCGCCCGGTTCACACTCAACCCACATTTATTGAACAGGTGTAGAGGCTCATCCCTTGTTCCCTGTTTAGGATGTGGTTTCCGGCTTTCTCTTTTCCAATCTTTTCACTTTTCTTTTTTGTTTATTTTTTTTTTCAATTAGAGTAGATAGACTAAACTATTGCCCGGCTCACACTCCACCCACGTCTATGTATGGGCATAGGAGAATAGGTAGGATAGATAAGAGTTGACTCAACACTTGAATAGGTTAATTCATTAGTGATCATTGAAGCATCCCCTCATGAGTTTATTTCACAAAGTGCAGTTCTTGTGAAGAAGCTGTTAGTGTGGAACTTCATTCTAACCAATGGAAATCAAAGGGAATGGGAATGATTTCTTGCTGTGTATATGGTATGCTTATCCTGGCTGTAAATGTCTGAACTGGTGGAATTTGGTAATGTCACTCATAACACTAAATGTTTATACACAGGTCATATTAATCCCTAGCAGCCGTTCCTTTACAAGGAAATCTGTCTAGATTTAATGGAAATTGTCTGAAATACTTTGTGATGAAATTCAGACCCACGTCTATTGAATAGGTGAAGAGGCTCATCCCTTGTTCCCTGTTTAGGATGTGGTTTCCGGCTTTCTCTTTTCCAATCTATTCACTCTTACGTAGTCCCCTGCACACCAGTGGCCTTACCGCCTTGCTCGGGGTGATATGATTAAAAAAAAAAATTATCGAACATGGGTGGAGTTATCTACCTGAGTGAATGTACCCAAACATGAGTGTAGGTACCCAAACCGTTTGCATACGAACTGAAAATAATTAAAGTATCTACACAAAAATAGAAATGGATGTGAAACAAGGATGCGTCTTCTTCCCGTATTTATTCATGCTCTACTGCGACGCTACCGAAAGAGGGGACCTTGTTGCGGGAAGGCTTGTTGGGTTTATGTAGAAAAGACGCATTTCCTGGTATATCAACCGAATTGAAGTGGAACGACTACATCGAGTCCATAGCTGCATCTACTGCTAGGAAGGTTGAGTCACTGTGTCAGACTAAAAAGTTTTTTTCTCGTTAAGATCCATTTTGCACGTTTATAAATTTACCATCCGTCCGTGCATTAAATAATGTTGCCATATCTGGTATTCATCTCGAGGTTCTCAAAAAACCCAAAGAAAGATCTGTAATGGAATCGATCCTTACTTGACTTCAGTCACTTTCTCGCCTACGTGTACGTGGCTTTCCTCTGTCTTTTCTACAAATATTTTAAAGGTGACTAGTCTGATGAGAGATGTGCGTTGGGGTGCAGTGTATATAGACTCGGAACGACAAATCGGGGAGCCTTGCATTCACTTACGCGCAAATACCCTTGGGAAAGGTATTAATCCGTCTCTTCCCTCCAGTTATGGGTTAAATAATAGAACAGATTGTGTTCTATAGCCTTGACCGGCAACCAGTCTACCGCAGAAAGCAATGGCAACTTACTGCGGGATAATCTTCTGCCCAGTCAGTCATATCTCTTTCGAGACATGATCGCCCAAAGCGTGTATTACGTATGGCACTTAACTGACTGGCTCCGATGAGCTTTTTTCCTTGATACTTCGGCCGCATGAATTTAAGCATGCTACTAGATTGGCATCGAGGTCTCACTTTTTAATGAAAATGGTTAAAATTAACCATCACTTCTACTTGAATAGTTTCTTTTCTCGCACTTTCCCCCCTGTGGAACTCGCTCCCGTTTACTTGCTTCCCTTATAGCTACAATCTCCAAAAAATGTAAATGCAACGTCAATTGTCATCTTCTATCTTCTTGAACCCCATTCATCTTTTATCCTTTACTTTTCCATCATTGTAACCCCCCTGCACACTAGTAGCAGTCCCGCTTTGCTTGCGGTGAAACGACAAAAAACATTTCTGTAAAAATTATTGCGGGCTCGAATAACACAGAACGTTATATAAAACAAACGTTGCTGCATGTATCGACAAAGGTATTATAACAACTATAAAGGAATAAAACAAGAAATAGTCATGTCGGATTTTGTAAGATTTGATTGAACAGAAAACCTGAGCTTGCTCACAACTATACCTTTTCATGAACAAATTAAAAAAATATATATTTATGCATTCACTAATTAAAAAAACCCTTTTCATAAAACAGTTGATTCACTAAATTTTATCATGTGTTGACGTCGGCGAGAGCAAAATAAACACAAACTCTTATTTTTTAGCCAATTAAGAGCAAGGGAAAATTAAAAGTTAATCCAATTCTGTTTTCCACAAACGTATAGATACGCTTGACTTTGCATTTCTCTTCAGAGAATCACAGGTAGTCTATCGAACGCCTAGTCTAGGAGATCCTCATTTTTCTTATTCTGTCACTTTCTTTCATTCCTCGTGTACTTTCAACAAAGAAAGAAAGAACATTCCAGAAAGTCACAGGTCATCAACCACACTCTCTCATTCTTTCTTTCACACCACATTAATTGATTCTCTCTTTTCCTCATGTTTTTTTTAATCGTGTCACCCCAAGCATTTACTTGTCGGAAAAAAAAAATGGGAAAAATAGGAACAAAGACATCATTTACGCTTTCATTCACATTCAGGACTAACTTGTACACTCACTATAATTGAACACACACATCAGCGACACCAAGTTTATCTTTTCTGCATCTTCCGACTTTAAAATAAAACCTTTAAAACATAATTGTTATTTAAAATCAACAAAATGAATGTCATTCTTCTCGTTGTATATATAAATTTACACTTATTAATTAGTACAAACGAGACCCTTTTCAACGCATAAAATTGTTTTAGAAGACGAATCGAGACGTTAATCGAACGTTTAATGTATCGGTAAACATGTATCGTTTTCTCTACTAAATAATATGATTACCAAAAATGTAAGGAGCACTCAATTACTCACTCACTCAGTCAGTTAAGTGCCATACGTGATACACGCTTTGGGCGATCATGTCTCGAAAGAGACATGACTGATTGGGCAGAAGATTATCCCGCAGTAGGTTGCCATTGCTTTCTGTGGTAGACTGGTTGCCAGCCAAGGCTATAGAAGCCAATCTGTTCTATTATTTGGCTCATGGCTAGAGCGGGGAGAGATGTATTACATTATTAAGTAGTAATTAGTGGGGGATCAGTTTATTACTTCATAGCAATATAAAACTGACTCCCACTTTATGACCAGTAGAAGCCTTAATCATGAATTCAACTATTATATTTAGTCAGTCAGTTAAGTGCCATACGTGATAAACGCTTTAGGTGATCATATCGAAAGAGACATGACTGACTGGGCAGAAGATTATCCCACAGTAGGTTACCATTGCTTTCTGCCAATACTATAGAACATATTCTTTCTATTATTTAACCCATAACTGGAGGAAAGAGAAGTTTTAATACCTTTCCCAATGCTATTTGTGCGTAAGTGGATGTAAGGAATTCAACTGAAATTCGAACTCGTCACCCCGATTTGCCGTTCCGAGTCGATATCCACTGCACCACAACGTACATCCCAATTACTCACTAGTCAGTTAAGTGCCATACGTGATACATGCTTGGGCAATCATGTCTCGAAAGAGACATTACTGACTGGGCAGAAGATTATCCCGCAGTAGGTTGCCATTGCTTTTTGCGGTAGACTGGTTGCCGACCAAGGCTATAGAACCCAATCTGTCCTGTTATTTAACCCATAACTGGAAGGAATAGACGGATTAATACCTTTCCCAAGGGTATTTGCGCGTAAGTGAATGCAATGAATTCAGCTAGAATTCGAACTCGGCTCCCCGATTTCTCGTTCCGAGCCGATATCCAATGCACCACCTCAGTCGTAATTGATCTAGCAATTACGTATGTACGTCTGCGCGTTTGACGTTAATTCTTTCTGTCAATCAATTTCTTTTTCCATCATTGTTTTTCTTTATCACACACACACACACACACACACACACACACACACACACACACACACACACACACACACAACAGAGGTATACTCAGACACAGACAGACACCCAGACACAGACAGACATTCAGACATGTCTATGCATTTGTCGATGTAACTGTACCTCTCACTTTACTCTTTCTCTCTTGCACCTTTTCGTTACGATTCTGTCTCACTTTCTTTATCACCTTTAATAACTCTCTCGCTCTCTAACTCACTCTCACATTCTTACCCCTTGTTGCAATTCACTCTCTCACTCTCTTTTTCTTGCTCCTTGTTAAATTTTCTCTCATTCTCTCTCTTTCTCGCACATTGTTGTTAAAATTCCCTCCCCCACTTTCTCTTTCACTCACTCTTTCTTGAGCTTTGTCGCTACAACACCCTCTCTTTTCCTCTCATTATCATTCACTCTTGCATTGTTGTTACAATTCTTTCTCTCTCTTTATGATTTCCTCTTTCATTTGTTTCTCTACATATTTCTCTCTTATTATATTACTCTCTCTCTCACTTACTCTCTTGATTTCTGTTAATATCTCTATATCTCTTTCCCTTTCCTTTGCCTTTCCTTTCTTCTCGCTTGTTGGTGTTAAAATCCTCTCACTCAATTTCCCTCTCACCCTTTTTTCTTTTACGTTGTCGTTACAATTCACTCTCTTACTCTTTCACTCTCTCTCTTTTTTACGCGTTGTCGTTAAAATTTTCTCTCTCTTTCTTGCACGTTTTTGTTAAAATTCTCTCTTATTCGCTCTTTCTTGCATTGTGTTTGTAGTGAGTAAGAAATTAAGAATCAAAATCAACCTTCTTCTTCACATTTACAAAAATTCACAATGACGTGTGAAATCCTGGTTTTTCCCAAATAGAAAAAGGATTGACCATGAGCTTAAAGAAAAAGTTGAAACCATATTTTGTAAGTAGGTGTTAAATTTATTTTTGACCAATGGGAGCGACTTGCAAGAATTGAGGACTTCGCGAGTCGGTGTGAAAAATCTAATGACAATAAAAGAGCCTCGATCAGCGTTAGTCAGACAGTCAGGGATTGAAGCAGCAAAGACGACAAGGTAAAATGTAACGAGAGAAGCTTCAAACACATACATACGTACGTACGCATATACTCTTTCAACAATTACTACTACGAACATTTTCTACAAATCTTGATACCCATAATTTTATCATTGAACACGAACTCTGCCCTTAACTTCTTAATAATGTTTCTAATTGCACACTAACTTCTATAACTTATGTTAATCTTTCCTTTTAATAAATTTCTATTTTAACATACAAAATATATATTTTATTCTTACAGTATTCCACACATACCAACCAACCTTATGATGAAAACCTTCTGATAATTCTGATGATGATAATTCTAGATAAATTTTGTAAGCTGTAGGAAGTTAGGTTAAGTCTGACACAAGGCAGAATGAAAGAAACATTAACCATCTCCCTACGGCGACATGTCAATACAATTCTATCTTTCACTCTCTTTGGGCACGTCGACGTGGTGTAATGGTTAGCGAGCTTGTTTCGCTCATACCTATTACAAGTGAGTAGTAATTTCGATCCTCACTAGGTACTCCATGCTTTCGGCCTTGTGCCATATCTGAGAGCGCTTAGAAAATCAACTCTCTTTGCTGTACTTTGTCTTTAGATTTCTCTTGCTCACTTTCTCTTCGTTTTTTTTCTCTCTCTTTGTCCAGCTCGTCCCAAGAAAATGTCTATTTTAATTTTAAATTATTTTATTAATTCATCCTGCTGTTTACAAAAAACACAGAATTAAAAAAAAAATAACGGATGGATGGATATATTCGAGTCATAAGATATACGTAAATATCTGATAGTAATAGCGACCATTTTGGTTTCAGCAATATGGCAATGATCACTGATTTGATTACGCCAAACAAATTCTAAAACCATCTGCTTCTTCTTTTCTCCGTGATAAGATTAAAATTCTACCGAGTGATTCTCTTATCGGAACCTTTGGTTGGATCCAGACATTTAGAAGTTGTGTATACAAGCACTCTAATTCCAATTTCCAGTTATTTGCAGTCCCAGATTCTTTGGAGCTCAAAGAACAGTCTATTTATAGAATATTTTAGAGTGCAAGTTTCTTAGTTCGGCGTGGGGACAACATAGCGATTATCGACGCGAAAAGAGGAATTCAAATAACTGTATAGTGTTTAAGGATCTTCGCTGCGTACAGTCGCAGGGTAATGGTCCAGAACCGAAGACAGAAAGTGCTACACAGAGATCCAAAGGCGAATTGGCATTGGGAAGGACGCGTTCCAGAAGCTGATGAGTAAAGTATTAAGACACAGGAAACTTTCATTAGAAACAAAGAAGAGAATGCTAGATTGCTATGTGATGTCAGTTCTTCAATATGGCTGTGAATGTTGGACAATATCAACAATGATGAAGGGAAAACGGAAAATGGATCGAGCATTTGAGCAATGACGAGGTGTTGGGAAGAATGAAAACGAAAAGGAAATTAATATTCAGCATCAGGAAGAGACAACTGAAGTTCCCGGGACATGCATTGAGGAAGAAGGGCTTGGAGAATTTGATACTAACGGGCCAGATAAAGGGAAAAAGAGACAGAGGAAAGCAGAGGATAACAGATTTGAAGGGCCTGAGCAGGTGGATGACAGAACGAGGGCTGCGAGAAATTACAGGAGAAATCGTGCTAAGAGCCACCAGGGATAGGGAGACGTAGAATGCCATGATCACCTACGTCCCGAAAGGACAAGGCACATGAAAGAAGAAGTATGAGGATCGGCTGAAAAGTTCATAAGCTGACCATAATATTCTCATAGAATATGACCAAATGAGGTTTATTTTTCAACATAGTCCCCCTAGCGGTCCACACTCTTCTTCAGTCGGTGTTTCAGTGATTGGATCCACTTGGTGAATAAGCTTTCACCCTATTGAACCAAAAAGTCATCAACAGCAGATATCACGTCATCATTACTGCGATACTGGTTCCTTGTCAAGTGTTTTTCATGTTGGGGAACAGATATATGAATTTACCCGAGCCACAAGATTAGCAACTACCATCTGCCCGTGCATTGAATATTGCTGCCATATCTGGTCAGGTGCTCCTGCTATCTACCTAGGTGTACTTGACAAAATCCAACGGAGAATCTGTAATGTGATAGATCCCGACTTGGCAGCTCAGATACAGTCACTTTCTCACCGGCGCAATGTGGCTTCCCTGTGACTCTTCTACAAATACTTTCACGGCTTCTGCTCCGATGAACTTAGCTCACTGGTGCCCCCTATATATGAATTTACCCGAGCCACAAGATTAGCAACTAGGTTCCACCCTTTTACTGTGAAACCAATAAAATGAAAACGCAAATTCTACTCCAGCAGCTTCTTTTCTCGCACTTCTCGCCTGTGGAATTTCTTTCCGTTTACTTGCTTCCTCGATAGCTACAATCTCCAAGAATTTAAATGTAGCGTCAATAGCCATCTCCTATCTAACTAACCTACATCCTCTCTCTCGTGCTCATTTCTCCGTTCACTCCACTCTCATCAGTATTCTCAGTCTTCTGTTACCCACCTCCTAACACTCCCTATATCCTGTCACTCTTTCTCATAACTTTCCTCCTATGTAACCCCCTGCACAACAGTGGCAGTAAAATGCCTTGCTTGGAAAAGAAAAAAGATGATAGATCGGTCAACTCAACAGAATAAGGAGGGTAGCAGTTGCAAGACATCTAGACCTTGAATCATTTTCAACACTCACTTTGTCCGTCATAAATTCAGCTGAAAACTTCTCTCGAAGTAGTTGGTGCGTAACGAAACACGTCCTTTCTTAAAAATTAGGGTGGAATTTATGAAATCACTAGCAGTATAGCCCGGTGTTGCTCGGGTGTAATGAAAACTTTAAAGCTAATCCATGGTCCTGGAGCTCATACTCTTTGGACGTTGGCACGAAAGACTAAAAAGCAATAGTTGTTTCCGTTAAAGCGAAACCGTAGACTGAAAGAAAAATGAATGGACGTAAGTCAAATTTTGATTTCCTCGTATCGATATACAATAAGTGTTTTCGTCGTAAACTGAATTTTGAAGGCTAAATAAGTCCTCTGAGTAAATGGTATCATGACTGAGACTAAGAACTACAATTATACCTATTTAGAGCCAAACCCGAAGGAAAAACTAAAATAAAAGGTCTGAAAAAATACAAACATACAGGCAGATAAACAGACACACACACAAACATCTTGCCGTTTATATATTTATTATCGATTTTCTGCACTATTGTAAGAACTGCAACCTTGAAACTTCTGAATATCATTTCTTATGTCTTTGTCTATGAGTGTATCAAATTTGATTAAAATCGGACCACTCCTTCTATAACCCGATTTTTTCGATTATCGATTTTCGATATTTATCGGGGGTACCTCGATAAATTAAGAACACTCACAGACGCTTATCGTACAACTGTGTAAATGTTCAAGAAAATCGGATCAGCCATTTCGGAGTCTATAGTTAACGGATACACACACACACACACACACACACACACACACACACACACACACACACACACAGAGACAAAGTTCCATTTATAAATAAGTTTAGATTTCATTGTGTTAGACTCGACCAACAATAATCTGTCCTTTTTTGACGTTATTAATGGATAAGATCAAGATTTTTAAACAAAAAAGTCAAGATTTGCAAGTACTTAAACAAAAACAGAACAAAGTATGAACTTCGGGCAGTTTGTCTATAATTGTAATCGCCATCTGAGGGTTTTTCTCAAAAATTGAAGAAAATCTAATAAAAATGGTAATAATATAAGAATATATAATATCTTATATAGCAGTAAATTCTGGAAAATCCCCACATGCCTTTCAGAAACTAAGCAAAGTGTTAAGAGATGAGAAACAGGTCGCTAGAACAAAGAAATATAATATCGAATCTTCTATATAGCAGAGGATGCCTTACGGCTATCTCATGTTTTTCAGAAATTAACCAAAGTATTAAGATATAGAAAAATGTCGTTGGAAGCAAAGAAAAAAGTGCTGAACTGCTCTATAATATCGAATCTCCAATATGGCAGTAGATGTTTGACGAACCCCTCGTTCTTTCAGAAATAAGATATAGAAAAATGTCGTTAGAAGCAAAGAAAAGCGTGCTAAACTGCTATGTAATATCGAATTTCATATATGGAAGTGGATGCTTGACGATCCCCTCATGTCTTTTTTGAATGGATAAAATGAATAATCCGACATTATGATAAAGGCAATCATTACACATTGTTACTTGTTAGATAAAAACCATAATGAGTCGACAAAAATATTAATGGTATAAAAAAACCCCCAAAAGAAACGCGACTGGGATGTGACGGAATGTACCTTCTACACCGACACTTGGTAGGAGCCTGCACAGTCAGGCAGGAGCGTATTCGACATCATTGTGAACCATAGAAATTTAGACCTTGTACCGACTACATAATGATACAGTAGAGTTGTTTAACAAATAGAGGAAGTTTTGGGGAATACAATGTTATGCTTAATTGATTTTCACATTGTTGTATCGTGGAATGAAGAGATACAAAATGTAGATAACTAAGTATTAACGAAACTGGTTATGAACAACCAACAATTTGAAATTGTTTGTTTGAACCTTATTTTTTATCGATAGTCGTATTTAAGTAGATATTCTGTTTATAATCAGACAGTATTATATATTTATTATTAAACTGGTTATATATATTATAAATTGTGTTATATAGGCTCGATTTAACTTCTTTTAGACTGATGGTCATTCGTGGTCGAGGGGTTTAAGACGCGCCAGATCAATTGGTGGCTTCCCCTATGTGGATAGAGGTCGCAGGTTCGCATCCTGACGAATGACACACATTTTCGTAACAAAAATTTATCGTAAATAATTAGGCCGGTCGAAATAAATATATAATATTGTGTAATTATAAACAGAATATCGATCAAAAATAATGTTCAAACAAATCATTTCATAGCTAAGTATGTAACCTCTATTCATAACTAAGTATGTAACCCTATGCAAGGCAGTGGCAGTAAAACTGCCTTGCTTGGGGGTGAAGTGTTTAAAAACAACAGACATTGAATTAAATATGCGTAGCTCTCCCTTAAATTTACTACCAGAATGGTACAACCATATGCATATGGGCTCTCCCCTAAACTTATTACCTGAGTGGTACAACCAAGAGGTATGTACAATATTTACAGCCTCTTGCAGTAGTAGGTGTTATTTCACGACAACTCCTCGTGCTAAACACACATTGTCTTTTATACATACGGGCGACCGGATGTCATATGGTACGAGCTACGATACAACACACATACATATAATTCGGTATATATCTACCGTACGTATCCTCATAATATCTGTTTTTTGTATGGTCTTAAGAGAAGGAATTAGTTCTTCATTTCCGATTATACAAAAATCATACATACGATTACTGGAGTGGCTGTATTGAATGATTATCACGATGTCAAGGACAGTTTCGGCATTATCGTAAGCTTGTCCTGGTCATTCAATGCATATATACAGTATGTGAATTGGGCAAAGATGGTTGAAAGAAAACAAACCTACTGTTTTTATTTTCTTCCTCCCCCTTCCTTTCTTTTTCGTTGTTTTTTTTTTTACTCGGTCTTTTTCATATGTTTTTCTTCTTCTTTTCTCTTTTTTATTTACACAATTTTCGACTTCACAAGATGCTATTTTTTCTTCGTCTTTGTTCTTTTCTTTTACCTTTTTTTATTTATCCTTTACTTTTTTATTTTTTAAATTTTTTCCTTTATCATTTCTTCTTTATTTTCTGAATCATTTTCTTCTTCTCTTCCTTTTTCTCCTCCTCCTCCTCCTTCTTCTTCTTCTTCTTCTTCACTCCACCTCTTCCTTCTTTTTATTCTTCTTCCATTCCTCTTCTTCCTTCTTTTTCTCCTCCTTCTTTTTCTTCTTCTCATCTTTTTCATCTTCATCCTCCCTCTTTTCCTTCTTCTTCTTGTCTTCTTCTTCTTCTTTCTTTTTTATCTTCTTCTTCCTTCTTCTCTTTTTCTCCTTCTTATCCTTCTTCACTCCACCTCTTCCTTCTTTTTATTCTTCTCCCATTCCTCTTCTTCCCTCTTATTATCCTTCTTTTTTGTTCTGTTCATCCTTCTGCTCTTCCTCCTCCTCCTTCTTCTTCTTTCCCTTTTCTCTTCTTCTTCCTTCTTCTCTTTATCTCCATTCTTCTTATCCTTCTTCACTCCACCTCTTCCTTCTTTTTATTCTTCTCCCATTCCTCTTCTTCCCTCTTATTATCCTTCTTTTTTGTTCTGTTCATCTTTCTGCTCTTCCTCCTCCTCCTTCTTCTTGTATTCTGCTTCTTCTTCTTCTTCTTGTTTTCTTCTTCTTCTTCTTTCTTTTTTCTTCTCTTCTTTCTCCTTCTCATTCTTCTTCTTCTTCTTCTTGACTCCACCTCTTCCTTCTTTTTATTCTTCTCCTATTCCTCTTCTTCCCTCTTATTATCCTTCTTCTTTTTTCTTCTTTTCATCTTTCTGCTCTTCCTCCTCCTTCTTCTTCTTTTTTCCTTTTTCTCCTCTTCTTCCTTCTTCTCTTCTTTCTCTTTCTCATTCTTTTTTCTCACAGGTCAACTGGCCGAAATCATTACGACCACAATCACCACCGACTCAATATAGAATATTACTTAAACAGACCAATCCCCACTTTCAATATTTGTTTACGCGGCCTTACGGATGATGAATTATAATCAGCCTTACAGTCATTTTCTCACAGGCGAAATGTCGCAAGCCTATCGCTACCAACATTGCAAATTCCTTAGACAAACAAATTCATTAGACCTTTACGCATGCTCATTGTCAAATCATCTTCATCTCTCCGTATTCCATTTGTAAGAAAGAAGTTCCCTGAAGGTAATTTCTTTCCAAGAACCGCTAGTTTGTGGAAGTCACCAAAGAGGATGCCTCTCCGACCACTACAATCTCAGTCTGTTTTTTTTTTGGTATTATCTTAAAATGAGGAAGTAATCTTCCACTTAGGTCCATATAGGTTCTTGTATTGGGTGAGCAAAACGATCTTCATGTCAATTATCGTCTTATTTTTTTTTTTTAAGCATGGCGAAAAATCATTCCTCATCTCAAATCGAATTGCCATGTTTCTTACCAAAATGTCTCCTTCGCCAAGGCTTCCCCAAAGCCCCATTAATGCACTCTCCATTTCCCAGCGGAAGTCGACTTCATTTTCTTTCTGATTTCTTTTGTGGTGGCTGGTTGGGTAAGGTGCTGATGAATGATGGGATACATCTTGGGAACATATAGACTTTTCTTCATTTACAACACAAATTTGCCACTCTTACATTGAAACTACGCCGCCCTTAATTTCCGTTATAATTACCATAATTTGTCACGCACCATTCTTGGAAACATCAGCGCAGAATCTTGGATCAATTTCAAGCGTATTTAGCAGATGGCGATGTAAAAATGATTAATGTATAATTATTATTATTATTATTAGACGAAGCAGTAGTAGCCGTAGCAGCCACAGTGTCAGTAGTAGCAGTATTAAAAATGATTTTTGTAGAAGTTACTGAATCTATAGAATACATTGAATACTGCTGCCACATCTGGTCGGGTGCCCCTGCTATTTACCTCGGGGTTCTTGACAAAATCCAACGGAGAATCTGCAATGTGATCGATCACGACTTGGCAGCTCGGCTGCAGTCGCTCTCTCACTGGCGTGATGTGGCTTCCTTGTGTCTTTTCTACAAATACTTTCACGGTTTCTGCTCCAATGAACTTAGCTTACTGGTGCCTCCTATGTATGAATTTACTCGAGCTACTAGACAAGTAACTAGGTCCCACCCTTTTAGAGTGAAACCGATAAAATGTAACCGCAATTTCTACACTAATAGCTTCTTTTCTCGCACTTCCCGCCTGTAGAATTCCCTTCCATATACTTGCTTGCCCGACAGCTACAATCTCCAAGAATCTAAATGTAAGATCAATAGTCATCTCCTATCTTACCAACTCTCATCCTTTTTCTCAAGCTCTTTTCTCCGTCCGTTCCCCCATCCCACCAGTATTCTTATTCTACTATTACCCTCTTCCTGACACCCCCATAACCTATCCCACTTTCTCATCACTTCCCCTGATTTAACCCCCTTGCACACCAGTGACAGTAAAACTGCTTTGCTTGAGGCGAAATGATTAGAAAAAAATATATACAGACATTGAATTAAATATGCATATGAGCTCCCCCGCCCCCTGAACTGTAACACGCACCCACATACAGAACTGCGCATACACATAAACACAAGTCTCATTCAATCACGCACTATGAATCGACTGAGTCGATCTCGGTTGTTTGTACCTTGTCGAACTCTCTGCCTTTCGAACAGAGAGGAACCCGGACGAGTTTTTTTTGCCCGAGCTTAAGGGCTCGGTTTCCCACTTAAATGACCTTGTGCCGCATCTACCTCAGGCATCTGCCCATGTGGGGAGATGGTTGATATCTCGAACACACGCTATCGTACATGCTGAAGAACATACATATCACATAGAGTAAATGATCTTCACTAGATGTCCCATTTTTTTGTCCATATGTAACACTGCTGTGCGGCTGGCCCTGCCCTCAAGCCAGATCCTGGTCGAAACGGCACCAGATGTGACGCCTCAGTGCGGCTGGCCCTCAATTCGCTCGGCGGCAACCATTTGTGATACCGCACAGGGCACGGTAGCCCTTATGTGACGCTTTAGCCTGGCGGCCGTCTGTCTAATGTGACGCTCGTCTTCGACGACGGTCGTGACGATCCCAGTTGTGACACTGCCACCCGGTCGCACGGTTGGTCTGGTCGCAGTCGCTGGTCGGGACGATACCGTCCGATGACGTCGCCACAAAAGCTGGACTTCAGGACGTCTTTTGCAACAACGGACCACTGTCCCACATTGTGATTAGATCCCAGAAGTCTCGTCGTGCAATTTCAATAGTCGTACCTTTTAGCCAGTCCGGACACTGGTGTACGCTTGTAGGTTGAAAAAATAAACACGGCACCAAAAAAAAAAAAAAAAAAAAAAAAAAATAAATGAAGTCGAACACGCCTGGAGAGCTACGTAGAATGTCTTTATATAAAGAAAAAACAATGTCTGTCTTTTCCAAAGAATACAGTTGTCGAAAATGATATGCAATCGGCGAAAATGATTTTTACAACTGAGAGAGAAAGTTCGCCAAAAGCATCAAAGCTTCTAATCTTCAAGTAAAATGTCTAAATTTCGTTAGCGCTGAAATAAACAGATCTCTTCAAATATTCGCCAAAGTCTCTTGTATTTCATTAAAAGTCTTTTCATTAATTCTCTATAATCAGGATTGTCAATTTTCCTACGTAACTTCTAAAGCAGTGAAGTTCTTTCGGGTCCTTGTTGGAGTTTAACAGAGTTTGCCGAGGTTGAACGAACGAAGATTCAGAATTTTCGATTTTCCCGTGATAAAAAAAAACAAAAAAACAATAACGTTCTTTCGAGTTTCATATCGATGGCGCAGTATTCTAAATTAACTTCTTTGAGTTAATTTGCGGCAGGCTTCATTTGAAATTAACTCTTTAGCCATAAGTTCTATGGTAGGCGACCAGCCGTGGGTCATGGCTCCCAGGCCGGGCCATTTTTCCCCCAGCCGCTACATTTCGACTGATAGCAGCCCCAACTCGAAAAACTTCCACAGGCTCTGAAAAAACTGCTTCCCAACTCCGCTTTTCGTGTCGAGCATCTATTTTTATAACCAATTTCGATCCTCTCTGGGGATCCGGCCGGCTCACAGTCTTCGGCCAATGAAAATCGGTCTCCGCCCCTTCGATTTGCGGATGTCTTAGCTCGATCAATGAGATCATGCCAACTCACACCGAACTGAATTCAGGTCGGGTTATTTCGAACTGGTGTATTCAACAGTGGCCTTGGCATCTGGGTGATCTTATGAAATCACTCTGACACTTGTTTTGTCTACGCTTTTCAGATTAGCAGAATACATTTCAAATCTAAGAGAAATCCATAATGAACCTGAAAAGAGGCGTAAATCATGAAAGACGAGAAATGTATATTTATCCAAAATTATTTTATGTTTCCGTGCTTTTAGAAGCACTTGATGGTACTAAAATTATTATTATTTTTTCCTAAGCTCACATCGCGTGACGCAATAAAATACTAATAATATCACCAATATCAATTTCTCTCTCCGTTGTTTTAAACCAACCAAAGGAAAGCATCCCCGCGGGAGAAGCGAAAGCATCACCGCGTGAAATAGTGTCATACATATACCACACCAAAGCTACGCTAAGTGAATCACGTATAGTGATTGACTCAAACTCTTCGATTTGATGTAATGATTAGCAAGCATCTCTTGCTAGATCGATTACAAAAGATTAGTGAATTCGATCCTCACTGTGTGCTTCACACATTCGACATTGGACCACATCTAAGGTACTTTTAGATAATCAATTTAGTGATTGACACTTATCGTTAGAAGGTCATCATTTCAATTTGGGATTAAACGGTATTTTATTGTTCCTATATTTTGCTATTTGGAATGAAGTTTGTTAGAATTATTTTATGGGATTTTGATTCAGTCTTTTTGCCGTGATGTGTGTGTAGAAAGCGTAGAAGGAATGTGTTTTCTTGTTTGCATTTGGAAGAGAATTCTGATCTTCAGTTTGGGAGTTTATCTTCTGGAAATATATACAGGCCACCAGATATGTAATGACACTTACCCTGAAGATAACATTGAAACATGAAACAATGCTCAATGTAGTTTAAACAGAGCTATTAATTATATATGTTAATAAATATACATATTATCATACGTCAGTGGCACAACTTGGAGTTTCGTGCACTACGCAATAGTCCTTGCGCAGTTCATGAAATTCGAAACGTGCCATCGACATAGGATAATATGAGGATACAGTTGAGTTGCTTTCCAAATAGAAGAAGGTTTATATATATATATATATATTCGTAGAGGTAAGTTTTCTTTTCAATCGTTGCAACAGTATGTACGTAAAGTGATTAAAAAACCTGATTTATTTTTATATGGAAGTTGAAATATTTGTGGATGGTCTCTTGTACTTCTGTTCATTTATGTAATTCTTCAGACCGGCTCTTGACCAACATACACTACCGGCTATAATTATTAGGCGATCCCAGTTTTTTTAAAAGAAATGATGTATTTCATATTATTTTTAGTATTTATTGCCAAGTGGATAATTCTAAATGAAAAAATAGAATGGTTCTTTTGTTATTATTACTTTGCAAAATTTTACAAGGCAAGGAAGCAAAGATTAACTCGTCTGAATCACCCTAAATTTTCTTCATTCTTTCATTGATGACACTGCAATATAGGTAATTATTAAATATTTATAAATTCATTTGATGCATATGTTATTTTACAGTATTAACAAAAGAACCATTTTATTTTCATTTACAATTATTCACTTGGCAACAAATACTAAAAAATAGTATGAAATGCATAATTTTTTTTAAAACACTAGGGTGGCCTTATAATTATGGCCGGTAGTGTACTTTATCACAAAACTGAGATAAATCTTTCGGACATCATCATGGATGACTGTCAACGTAGTCCCCTGGGGATTGTTTACCGTTTAGATGACTATTAAGTCCCGGTGTACGTCAGAAAACCCCACCACCTATGTTACATATATATATTGAAGAGTATCTGGGGTTAAGGTCAGATTGCATGTCCAACCCTCTTTTTCTGGAACACTTTCTAACTACTTATAACTACTTGGATGTGCGTTGTGGTGCAGTGAATATCGGCTCGAAACAAGAAATCGGAGAGCCGAGTTCGAATTCCAGTTGAATACCCTTGGAAAATGTATTAATCCGTTCCTTCTCCCTCCGGCTATGAGTTGAGGACAGATTGAGTTCTATAGCCTTGGTTGGCAACGTCCATCGCAGCAAGTAATGGTAACCTATTGAGGGAAAATCTTCTCCCCATGCAGTCATGTCTCTTTTGAGGCATGATCGCCCAAGCGTTTATTGCGTATGGTATTTAACTATTTATAACTACTTATCATTTTCATTAAGTCAGTTAAGTGCCATACGTGATACACACTCGAAAGAGACATGAGTGACTCATCAGAAGATTATCCTGTAGTAGGTTGCCATTGCTTTCTGTGGTAGACTGGCTGCTAGCCAAGGCTATAGAATCCAATCTGTCACATTATTTAACCCATAACTGGAGGGAAGAGACGGATTAATAACTTACCCAAGGGTATTTGTGTGTAGGTGTATGCAAGGGATTCAACTGGAATTCGAACTCGGCACCCCGATTTGTCGTTCCTACATGGCAGTGAATGCTGGACAATCTCCTCACAGATGACGAAGATGACTTGTTTTAGTTCTTACTGTTGAGATATACTTGCAAGTTTCTGGTAAGCAAAAGTGAAGCAACAAAATAAAGATTATTAATTTTGTCGGAGTCGGGTGCAATTTATTATCGTCTTGATACTGATTGTTTTGTACCTGTAGTGAAGTAATGAACAGAAACGGAACGTTATTAAATGAACGATAAACTGTCAGTTCTGACATAATTTTGTTAACACTCCAGCCTATTATGTCGTCGAAATAGAAACATGTCTGTGAATAAACAGAAGATTTATTTCTAAACGCATGCGCACAGATTATGTGTTTATGCGAAAGTATTCAGTGTACAAAACATGACATTTTCTAGATGTTCAAATTAAAAAATATCGATTTGTTTTACTAAGAAAATTCAGTGAAACATTTCGTTCATGATGATTACTTTTATACCAGTGTATTCGTGCTGTTATTTCCTACGTCAGATGATTCCTAATTTGGTTGATGTTTAACAATTATTTTTCTACACTAAAGGTTGTCCCGTCGGTGGGGCTTAATAGAAATTACATGCAAAAGAGATGAATTTGCAGATACGAGTATAAATCTGGCAACTTTTTGACTAAAAAATAATCTTGGGCTATATCTCCAGTTTGAATCAAATGCAAGTCGGATCTATCTAGTGTAAACTGAATCTATGTCTATCATTTTTACTCTAGTGCAAACCTATTATAAACCTCTTTTACTTTATTAGAAGTCGGATCTGTCTAACTTTTTGACTCTAGTGTAAACCGAACTTATGTCTATTTTTTGGTTCTAGTTTAAACTGAAACTTGTCTACCATTTTGAATCTACTGTAAACCGGACCTATATCTATCATTTTGAGCCTAGTGTAAGCGTGATGGATGTCTACCTTTTTGACCCTTGTCAAAATCGGACCTGTTTACATTTTTGACTCTATTGTAAACCGAACATATGTCTGCTTTTCTGAGTCTAGTGTAAACTGAACTTATGCCTACATTTTGACTCTAGAGTAAACCGAACTTATGTCTACAGTTTTCGCTCTAGTTCAAATCGGATCTATGGCTATCTTTTTACTCAACTGCAAACCAGTTCTATATCTATCTTTTTGAGTCTAGTGTAAACCGAACCAGACTATCCGTTTGACCCTAGTGTAAACCGGGCCTATGTCGACCTTTTTGAGTCTAGTGTAAACCGGACCAGACTATCTTTTTGGCCGTAGTGTAAACCGGCCCTATGTCAAACTTTTTTGAGTCTAGTGTAAACCGGACCAGACTATCTTTTTATCTTTAGTGGAAACCAGTCCTATGTCTACCTTTTTGAGTCTAGTGTAAACCGGACCAGACTATCTTTTTATCTTTAGTGGAAACCAGTCCTATGTCTACCTTTTTGAGTCTAGTGTAAACCGGACGTATAGATACCTTTTTTCTTTTGTTCTATGGCTACCATTCTGACTCGTGTAAACCTGATGCATGTCATTCTTACTGAATATATGTAACAATTACTCTATACAGAATTGTTTTCTTTATCTTCTTTATGTGGAATGCATAAACGTTTTTGGAAATATAGTGGAGAGACTTTTAATTGTATTCTCCATGGATTGGAAATAAGAATTTTCTTTCTTTTAGATTTGTTGATACTTAACGCCAGAGAATCTAGTATATCACGTTATTTAATCCATAGTTGAAGATATAAGGAACAAATTTATGTCTATCTCAAAAGATTTTGTGTGAGGGGAATCATGAAGTCTGTGTAGAATTTGAACTCAGCTCGCCGATTTCACTAATAGCTGCTACACCGTCCGCATCTCCAGGGCAAAAAAATATACTGGGTTCTTAAGTATTCAAGAATTGGTATTTATTCTTCTACTTTTTTATGAGCTGTGTCTCTTCAGGACGTTGGCGGTCACGCGTCTCCACGTCTTCCTGTCCCATGTAGCTTTTAATAAATTTTATCTTTTTGCTATTCTCCTAAACCCTGTTTTGCCACCCATTTAATCAAGCTCAGTAAATATGCTATGCGTTGTTTTCCCATGTCTCTCTTGTCTTCAGTATGTCCCGTGAGTATCAGATTTCTCGAACCTTCCTTCCTCAGTATGTTCACTAGAATTTCAACTGTTTCCTCCTGATGTTAATTAGAGGTTTTCTTTTGGTTGTTGTTTTGCCTAAAATTTCATCGTTGTTCAAATAATCGGTCAATGTTATTCTCAGCATCCTTCTGTAGAACCATTTATTTTGCTTCAAGCCTCTTCATCTTTGAAGATACAAATGAGCATTGCTAATCTTCAAATAACCGGGCGAGTAAATCTCATCTGATTATTTTTTTCTCTAAAAACTTTGTCGTGGCTCACATATTTGGTACACGTTATCTTCCACATTCTTTTGTAGAACCACATTCCTGTTGCTTCAATTCTCTTTCTCATCTTTGAGGAGGGTGTCCAGAATTTTCTAAACAATATAGAACACATAGTTGTCAGCAAAAGGGTGAGCCCAAGACCAAAGTTGCATAAAAGGAGCATCAAGATCAAACCAATTTGAAAATGTAATTATCTGGAGGTATATTAAGTGATAATGGAAGTGTTACGAAGATCTTAGGACGTATAAGAATAGCGAAATACGTCTTCCAGAAATATTTAATATCTTATATGGCAGTGAATACTGGATAATCTCCTTATGCCTTACAAAAGTAAGCAATGTGTTTTGGAACAAAGAAATTATCTATCTATCTATCTATCTATCTATCTATCTATCTATCTATCTATCTCAGTCTGTTCATATCTATCTATCTATCTATCTATCTATCTATCTATCTATCTATCTATCTATCTATCAGTTCTTTATGCTTAAGATAGTTCGTTACACATAATGTGAATTTGAAACTCTATAAGAGATCAGTCAGTTAAGCGCTATACGTGGTACACGCTTGGTCGATCAGGTTTCGAACTGACTGTGAAGAAGATCATCCCGCAGTAGGTTGCCATTGCTTTTTGCGGTAGACTGGTTGCCAGCCAAGGCTACAAAACCCAGTCTGTCCTATTTTTTGACTCATAGCTTGTGGAGAAGAGATGTATTCTATTATTAAGTCGTAATTACTAGGAGATCAGTTTAATACTTCAGAACAATATAAAACTGATTCCCCACTTTATGCCCAATAGAAGCCTTAATCATGTTTTCAACTATTATATTCAGTCAGCCAGTTAAGCGCCATACGTGATACGTGCTCGGGCGATCATGTCTAAAGAAACATGACTGACTGGGCAGAGGATTATCCCGCAGTATGTTGCCATTGCTTTCTGCGGTAGACTGGTTGCCAGCCAAGGCTATAGAACCAAATTAATACCTTTCTCAAGGGTATTTGTGCGTAAGTGAATGCAAGGAATTCAACTGGAATTCGAACTCGGCACCCCGATTTGTCGTTCCAAGTCGATATCCACTGCACCACAATCACATCCTATAAGAGATAGGATTTCAAATACTGGCATCTAAACCAATGACCTCTCTCTTTTCTGCCTTTCTTCTTTACGTTTAAGCTTTTACCCGGATGTGATGTATGTTCCTGTGTTAATATACCTGTTTAGGTAGCTGAAGGTGAAGAAAACAAATCTGCCAAGATTTAGAGTATTTTAAAGAATCGTATTGGTTTACACGCAAAAAATCTCGTAAAGATGTTTTTATTTCTAGAAATGCTAAATATGTAGATCTGACATTGGCACAACGCATGTTAGTGTTGTTTTTCTAATTACCTCGGAAACGTTTTGCGTGCTTATGAGCGTACCGAACTGTTTGTATGAGACTGGAGGCATAGATCGTGTTTTAATTGATTCGATAAATGTAGAAAAGGATCATTGTCTCTGAATACACCACTCAGCAAAGTTTTCACTCGACAAAGCCAAAGTTTTAACAACTGCCAATAGAATTATAGGTGCCATCAACAAAACCTACTCATTAAAATATAACGAAAATATCCTGATGCTGTAGAAATCACTCGAAAGAACTATAGTAGAATATGTCCATCATGAATGAACGGTATATTCAGTCAGTTAAGTGCCATACGTGATACACGCTTGGGCGATCATGTCTCAAAAGAGACATGACTGACTGGGCAGAAGATTATCCCGCAGTAGGTTGCCATTGCTTTCTGCGGTAGACTGGTTGCCGACCAAGGCTATAGAACCCAATCTATCCTGCTATTTAACCCATAACTGGAAGGAAGAGACGGATTAATACATTTCCCAAGGGTATTTGCGCTTAGGTGAATACAATGGATTCAACTGGAATTCGAACTCAGCTCCCCGGCTTCTCGTTCCGAGCCGATATCCACTGTACCACAACAATTTCGAATGCAGGACTGTCTGAACGCATCAGAACTTGCAAATGATGAAGACAAAAGCAACTAAGCTTGACGATGAAGTTGTTGGTCAGTTTTGCTATTTTGATGATATGTTAGGTGCAGATGGAGACGCAGAAGCAAATTCAATATCCCGTGTCAGATCAGGTTGGAAAAAATTTAGAGAAATTTTGCCTTTTCTAACATCTCGTGTATTTTCGCATAGGATGAAAGGAAAGCTATATACAGCTTCCTTTAGAAGTGTTAAAATCAGGTTGCTTAAGGAAGTTGATATTAGCAGAATTGCTTGGACTGACATGCTAAGAGTATAGTGGATGTACAATGTCAATCTTAGGGATTGATCATCAGAGGAGTTAAGAAATAGGCTGGGTATTGCCAAGAAAACAGATGATATGCGTCAAACAAGACGTAGATGGTTTGGGCATATTGACATAGAAAACCTGGTAAGACGGCCAAAGAAGGATAGGTAGACCATGTACTCAGCTTATCAAAGACAATTTAAAGAAGTTGAGATTACAGTCATGCCTTACACAAGACAGCTTTGTAAAAAGCCATCAAGTAAAACCCGTTCAACCCATACTAGCATAGAAACGGACGTCAAAAGATGATGAGGCTTGGAATCCCTGGCTTAGCAAAGATATTCAAAATATTGAAGCAGGCAAGCCACTGAAATGTAAAGACTTTTTATGAGTATAGTTATCCTCAGAGACCGTATTCGTAATATGCTATACTTAGATGATAAAATAAAATCTGCAATATAATCTATCCTGACCTGGCATCTCGACTTCAGTCACTTTCGCACCGACGTCTTTTCTAAAAACATTTTCATGAGAACTTTGACAAAGCTTATTTCCCTTGTTTTACCTCGGCTACATATATTTAAGGATGTGCGTAGTGGTGCAGTGGAGATCGACTCAGAACGACAAATCGGGGAGCCAAGTTTGAATTCCAGTTGAATTCCTTGCATTCACTTACGCACAAGTTCGCTTGGGAAAGGTATTAGTCCCTCTCTTGCCACCAGTTATGGGTTAAATAACAGGACAGATTGGGATCTATAGCCTTAGCTGGCAACCAGTCTACCACAGAAAGTAATGGAAACCTACTGCGGGATAATCTTCTTCCCAGCCAGTCATGTCTCTTTCGAGACATCGTCCGTAGCGTGTATCACGTATGACACTTAACTGGCTGACATGAATTTAAGCGTGCTAATAGATTAGCATTTAGGTATCATCCATTTACTGTTGAAATAACTAAACCGACGCTTCTACTCTAACAGTTTCTTTTCTCACACTTCCCGTCCGTGGAACTCCTTTCTGTTTACTTTCTTCTCTAATAACATTTCTTCTTCTATATGTCGTGTCCCTTCAGGATGTAGGCGATCATGGCCTTCCACATCCCTCTATCCGTAGTCGCTTTAACACGCTCCCAAACCCAGCTCTGCTAAGGGAATTCGAACTCGGCTCTCTGATTTGTCATTCCTAGCTGATATCCACTGCACCACAACGCACATCCTAGTCAGTTAAGGACTAACTGCCATACGGGATATACGCTTGGGCGATCTTTTCTCGAAAGAGAAAAAGACATGATTGACTGGACAGAAGATTATTGTCATTGCTTTCTAGCCAAAGCTAGAGAATTCAGTCTGTCCTATCATATACCCAATAACTGGAGAGAAGAGACGGATTAATATCTTTCCCAAGGATATTTGTGCGTAAGTGAATGCAAGGAGTTCAACTCGAATTCGAACTCGGATCTCCCATATGTCGCTCCGAGTCGATATCCACTACACCACAACGCACATCCTGTATATAGCTTAATTATTTTATAGTTAAATCTGGCATTGGATAGCTATCTAGCAGATAGATAGATAGTATCTACCTGTGTATGTATCTTTATCGGCATTATGTTTGATAGTAAAGTTATTAGATATATCTGTTTCGCAAGAAAGTTTTATCGAGCGTCTGTCAAGTTATGCTTTAATCAAAAAGCTTCGATGTCGAATCCATCCAGCCAGTATGGGGATCCAAAAATCCTAATTACTCATGCCAGACGAAGAGAAAATACTTTTAGAAGAACAGTTATCCTGTTATAGAGATATTCCTGAAAGAAAAACCAGAAACAACAAGAAAGAACCAAAACACAGTCGGCTATGTTTGTCCTGCATAGAACAGTAACTGTTCGATACCTCTTTTCTTTTTTTCTTTTCTTTATAAATTTCGCCCTCGGTTTGACGAAAAACAAGACCTCTGATTGGAGTATAGAAGATTTTAAGGAGCCTAAGAACACTTCTTAACTACTGCTGTTTCCAGGACCATCCTGTCTCGACGCAGTATCACTTTTTAAAGTCCTAGATATGGGTAAATTGGGGAACCCCGTAAAACAAAAACTAATAATACATTTGTGTAATAAAATTACGAATAATACATTTTCATAGTAACATGGTAATCAATACCACACTAAAAAATTATGAAATATATATAAACATTATATCATCTACAAACTAAATATCTAAAAAGCAAAAAAAAAAAAAAATACATACGTTTATCCTTAAAATATAAGATTATGTACAAAATGTTTTTATTTGAAAGCATAAAATTATGCTCAAGATATGTAGATTTCGGCATTAAATAAATCATAATTTATATATATATATATATATCCGCAAAAAGATCTGTTTCGCTGTATCACAGCTCATCAGTACGGTTAGACATCCGATTGCTTTTTACCCACTCACACACACACACAAACATTATATATATATATATATATATATATATATATATATATATATATATATAAACGGATTTTGATGGGTAAATTTATTCACTTGAAGAGAGTCAACTTTGGATTCGAAACACGTGCAGCGAGACAAATGAACACTAAATGTATTATACAAAAGATAAGTAATATTAATAATAATAATATTAGAATAAATCTACACTTTAAACTTTCACAGCTTCTCATACTTTTTTCACCTATATATATATATATATATATATATATATATATTGTTTTTCTTTAATCCGAAGTGGAAGAGTAGGAAGGTAAATTCCAAGAACCTGATCCTAATCAATATTAAAAATTTTTAACATTAAAAAGTGATGCAGGCAGAGAGCTCAATGTATTAAGAATACGACACCTTTGAATTTTGAAAAGTTTCTCTAATATATATATATATATATATATATATATATATATATATATATATTGTGCATTTGGGCATCAATCTCTCTTTTATGCAGGTTTCATTAAAATAACAGACAAGGTATTATGGCTAAGTTTTTTTAATGTAATTTTTCATGTGATCTTATGATATTATTCTTTTCAGAACTTAGATTATATAAAAATTGCCCAAATGTTTTGTTTTTCTGAGTAATTTCGGCAATGTTTTAGCCATTATAGAAGATAAATTTTATTTTATAGTCACACGTAAAATTAATTTCCGTATAAGTCGGTGAAATTAGCGATGGAATGTAGCGAGATGTTGCGATGATTTTGTATTTGGTTGAATATTTTATATTTACGAATATGTGTGTGTGTGTGTGTGTGTGTATTAGCACGCGTGTGTAGATGAGGAATGTTTGCTGTTGTCACTTCTGTGTTGGTTGGTGAGGCGCATCTAGACGCGATAAAGCCATGGTTAGAAATTTCCATTAAAGTATTTCTTATTTTTGAAGATTGAATTTGTATTATTTTATTATTGTTTATGCATTAGGTAGACATATACAAATTTACGTTACCGTCTAACATACACCTCGACAGACAAACTTTTCTTCACCAACACACGCATACACTATTACGCACTTTACAATCTAAAATATCCCTCACCCATGATTATATAATTATGTATTGGTTCAATACACGTCACATGTATCTGACCAATAAGAACTAACCCCAAATCAGAGCATACCAGCATTCAGTGTCTCTTTGTTATTCATGTCTTTCTCGATTTCCGACTCTCTCTTTCTCTCTCTCTCGCTCTCTCTCTCTCTCTCTCTCTCTCTATATATATATATATATATATATATATCACAACTCAACACTATATATATATATATATATATATAATGTTGAGTTGTGATAGTTTTTGGCGCCAAGACGTTGCTTTTTCAGTAGTTTTACTGATAAAAGCCACTTTGGCAAGCAGGGTCTTTTTTTTTTTTATCGCAAATTGCTTGATATCGGGGTGGAGATAGAGCGTTGATAGTTTTAGTGCAAAGAATTTGCCACTTTAACTGAGCAGGTTCATGACGACTTCGAAGCTTCGTGAGGACACCGTTATGATGTTTTCACTAATCGGAGCTGGGTTTTTCTGCTCTCTTTACCTCTCTCTCTCTCTCTCTCTCTCTCTATATATATATATATAGAGAGAGAGAGAGAGAGGGAGAGGGAGAGAGAGAGAGAAAGAAAGACAATGAAAGAGACTTATTATATCAACTTTTCTTTTTCATTCATTCATCCAAAATTACACTCTTTATATTTTCCCTTTTATCCTTTCTTTCATAACTCTTTAATCTCTATATTTTGTCGCCCCCTCTTCTTCTTCTTCTTCTTCTTCTTCTTCTTCTTCTTCTTCACACAACTCTTTTCTTGTTTTTCACCTTTTCGTTACTTTTCTTTGAACCAAAACAGCATTACATCGCTTCCTCTAAGGTTTGTTGTTGTTTTTTCCCGCCCTTATCATAAGAATGAACCACAGACATCAGTCCAGGTTTCGTATTACATAAGCAATTTCACTGATGTGGTTACATACCTCATCTTCGGATGATTGGAGCCGAATATAAACATCAGCGGGCAAAGCACAAAGCAGTATAAAAAATAACTAACACTAACAAAAAATATGCAATCTCCATAGGGAATAAATTAACATTATTTACCGTCTGTCCTAGATTCTACAAGCAAAGAGCGTCTGCCGAAAGCACGTATTTAATGAGATACAAAGCAATTTATTAATAAGAGCTGAAATGAAGCCCCAGCGGATTGCAGAAAACCTAAATGGGTTCATTGGCTCTATTACCACATTGTGAATTTTAACTTATTTCGGAGTTATACCATATTTAAAGAAAGAGTATAATCAAGAACACATGGGTTATATTTAATTCAATTATATAAAGGGGGTTTTACAAAAAAAAAAAAAAGATTTTAAATACCTCCATTTTTCTTTTCTCATCTCTCGTTTCACAGTTTAGATAAGAAAAAAAAAACACAGGTATCAGAGTGAACTACGAGGTGCATTGCGTAAGTTTTGAGATTTTTTTCTAAAAGAAACATTTATGTCAGTTAATTACGATATGTGATGCACGCTTGGGCAATCATGTCTCTTATGGGACAGGACAGAAGATTTTCCTGCCGTAGGTTGCTATTTTTTTCTGCGGTACACTGGTTGCCAACCAAGGCTATATAACACAATTTGTTCTGCTATGGAAGGAAGAAGATATGGATTAATACCTATTCTAAGGGTATTTGTGCGCAAGTGAATTAAACGAATTCCACGATTAGGTGATCATGTCTCGAAAGAGACATGACTGACTGGGCAGAAGATTTTCCCATAGTATTTTTTTTAATCATATCACCCCGAGCAAGGCGGTAACGCCAGTGATGCGCAGGGGGCTACGTAAGAGTGAAAAGATTGGAAACTATAAAGCCGGAAACCACATCCTAAACAGGGAACAAGTGATGAGCCTCTTCACCTGTTCAATATACGTGGGTGGAGTGTGAATCGGGCGATAGTTTAGTCTATGTACTCCAATTAAAAAAAAAAAAAAAGAAAAGAGTGAAAAGATTGGAAAAGAGAAAGCCAGAAACCACATCCTAAACAGAGAACAAGTGATGAGCCTCTTCATCTGTTCAATAGACGTGGGTGGAGTGTGATTACTTTTTGCAGTAGACTGGTTGCCAGTCAAGGCTAAAGAATCTAATCTGTTCTGTTATTTGACCCATTGCTGGAGGGAGAATTGACGGATTCATACCTTTCCCAAGGGTATTTCTGCGTAAGTGAATGCAATGAATTCAACTGGAATTTGAACTCGGCATTCCAGTAAATAGATTAAAATTCATGGAATAAAGGTTATGAAAATGACTTCTGGTTTCGAATTACATTTTGATGACTCCCTTACACGGGTAAACAAAAAATTAAAAAGATTTGGTTTAGCTAACTTGATGGACACTAAGTAAGAGTCCTGATTAGCATTCTGCATACATTATAAATTGAACCCCTTCCATTTTGTTATGTCGTGAGTAAGAATAAATAACTCAACAACAGGAATAGGTTAGTTGTTGTATTCCGTGAAAATAGTATTTACAAAGGTTATTAGTATCCAATACAAGAATAAAGGTTAATCGTCTCACCCGTTGTAAGACATAGTATGAGCAATGGGTACTTCCGGGTCGTCACCGGAAGTCTACGACTGACTTGTCGATCGGCTGCTCGGCACACTGTCATTATTGAGTTGTCCCTCCCAGTAAGGGCAACATGTGACACATGGTCAGTTTGGACTGGGATTTCCGGGCTATATGGCCCAGTTAAAAAATATCTGTCAATTTTTGCCCAGTCGTGTCTCTACCCTTCGGCGGAACCACGACTGGGTTACTGCTCTCTGCTCGGAAGCAGAGAGCGCCCCCCGCCCGAAGGCAGAGAGCTGACAGTGTCGTCGTAGAGTACGGCTGTTCGGCACACTCTCTACCCAACGTAGATGCCACCGTTACTTTACATAGTAATGGAATAGTCCATTATAGCCGAATAGGCGCGGGCGTCCCAACACATTTAAAGACTGAAAAAGTTTCGGGATTTTCAATTGTATTTCTACTTTATACGGTTTGACAAAAGAGTAAAATTTGATTTGTTTTTTGTGGCTTATCAGCCTTTTTGCAGATTATTTAAAAACAGAAAACATTTTTAGATTGTAAAGCTATTTAATAAGTTACTATTACAATTCTCATAGCTGAGGGTGGATTCATACATCCCCCAATGATATTTGTGCGTCAGTGAATTCGTTGAATAGAATTAGAACTCGGCTCCTTAGTTTCCAATTTCGTGCCCTTACCTGTTACACCACCCGCACAGCAAAGCTTATAGCGCCTATTATTCCCAAGCAGTCACTCGTTTATGTACTGACAAGACTTATTGCTTAACCTTTTTGATCAAACGAGAACCGGTGTTTCAACTCGATATAGCCGTAAGCCTAAAACGATAAAGGCCTAGTTACTTTCATTGTAAATTGCACCCCCTATTTAAAATTTTAAAATGGCTTGGAATAAAATTAAAAAAAAAAACAGAAATGAAATGGCTTCTAGACACTGGCTACGAGGCGTCAACTATCCTCAGATTCATTTGACGGATTCTCTCAAGAGAGCACCTCCACCTACCGATAATTCAGAGGACGGGCAAATCACTCGTAGACTACAAAAATGTAGTAGGATTAAATCCACTTCAAGTAAGAACGAGGAAGAACCTCATCATGTTTCTGGCAATCCGCTTCTGTGTCGTAGACAGCAAGGAATGCTTACTCGGTTCAAGGACTTCTTTCTTCTGTAGTAATAAGACAAGGGGAGAGTCTGGTATGATTTATTTCACTCATTAATGGATTTGTCATAAATACACATATTCAAAAGAACTCTGTTGGTATTCAGAGTTAATTTAAGTTAACATTTAATCCAAGACGATTTATCTCTGACAATTCTACTACAAGCATTCTACATACATAATAAACTGATTTCCCTCTTTAAAACTTTAAAATGTTTTGGAATTTTCAATAAGATGCAAATGCAGACGACAGTTCTACTCCTGCAGCTTTTTTTTCTCGCACTTCCCGCCTGTGGAACTCGCTTCCTTATTCTTGCTTTCCTGACGACTACAACCTCCAGGAATTTAAATGCAATGTCAATACTCATCTCTTAACCACTTGACCCTAGTTCTTTCTTCACCACTCTGACCCTAGTTCCTCCTTCATCACCCTGCTGTATATCCTTTCCTTTCTCTCCACCTCTGCAACTGTCATCACACCTATAATCCCTTCCTTTACTTGCTCCTTTCTAACTGGTTCGTCTCTCTCTTCATTCTCTTCTATCTAATTTTTACTCTTATGTAGCCCCCTGCACATCAGTGGTAAATCAGTTAAACAACATAAAGATTCAGTTTTGTCAACTTGATGGAAACAAAATAAGGGTTTAGTTTAACATTATACTTTCATTTTAAACTGAACCCCTTCTTTAAATGTTTTAAATGTTTGGAAATTTTCAGTAAGACGAATATTTTGTAAAGTAAACAGGAAATACAGATTTGGATCACACAACCTGATGGGCACTTATGCAGTTTTATGCAAATTTGGGCTTTTTTTGTGGTGCATTGGATATCGGCTCGGAACGAGAAATCGGAGGGTCGAGTTCGAATTCCAGCCGAATGCATTGCATTCACTTACTCGCAAATAATCTTGGGAAAAGTATTAATCCGTCTATTCCTTCCAGTTATGGGTTAAATAACAGGACAGATTGGGTTCTATAGCCTTGGTCGGTAACTAGTCTACCACAGAAAGCAATGGCAACCTACTGCGGGATAATCTTCTGCCCAGTCAGTCTTGTCTCTTTCGAGACATGATCGCCCAAGCGTGTATCAAGTATGACACTTAACTGACTGACAATATCTTATATTTTTCGTTGGTCGACAGAATTTCCGGAATTAATTTTGTTGATATCATGTTTTGTTTTGTTTATTTCGTCACGGTTTTCTGATTTAAATGTGCTAAAAACGTTTTTGGGCTTGTTATCCAGAACACGTATATGAATGTGGCGGCTTGTATTCGCTAACCCGTTTTTATTACTCCAGCTAGTGAGCGAGGGAATAAATACCATATTGCTGCTCCAAAATTTTATAATTTTTTTTCAAGGTTTCATTCGAAGTTTAGGTTCTTTGATGATTTTAAACTCATTTTGTTTAGTAAACAGTTATTTAGAGTAAACAGTCCGATCTTCGCTGGACGATTCACAGTTCTGTACTTTTATCAGTCTAAGACGACCTGAGTCTAATAAAGATAAGCTGGAAGGAGAGTTGATGTCTGCTGATGACATAGATATACATAGTTCGGATCAGAATGATCTTGAACAACAAAAATCAACATTCCTACCAAATTTTTCTCTTTAAGTTTTTCGGAAAAATAAGTTCCCCGAGTCCATTAACTGTTATCGCTCCTTCTAGTACTGATGGAGTCTGTCTTCCTAACCTTTTGTTTGAAGTAATGCTGTAAGTCAACATGCTATTACGAGTGGGACCGTGCAGTCAAAAATGACGTATATAGTTTTATTGGCAAGATACGTGTCACATTTAATATTCTACTTTTAATATTCATCCATTGCCTTATCACACGTGACACGTATCTGACCAATGAAACTATACTTCAATCAACATACTGTCGCTTGGATTTTTAAATCATTCGTCTTTAATAAATCTCTGAAGAAGCTTGTTAAAGTGAAACATGTTAAATTAAAAACATCTTTTTCCTACTTGTTCTTTACTTTTTCTATCTATCTATCTATCTATCTATCTATCTATCTATCACGTATCTGACCAATGAAACTATACCTCAATAAGCACACTGTCTCTTGTATTTTTAAATCATTCGTCTTTAATAAATCTCTGAAGAAGCTTGTTAAAGTGAAACATGTTAAATTAAAAACACCTTTTTCCTACTTGTTCTTTACTTTTTCTATCTATCTATCTATCTATCTATCTATCTATCTATCTATCTATCTATCTATCTATCTATCTATCACGTATCTGACCAATGAAACTATACCTCAATAAGCACACTGTCTCTTGTATTTTTAAATCATTCGTCTTTAATAAATCTCTGAAGAAGCTTGTTAAAGTGAAACATGTTAGATTAAAGACACTTTTTTCCTACTTGTTCTTTAGTTATTCTATTCATATATAAACAAAAATTTCGATATTTAATTCCGTTGAATAGCCATTTCTACGAGGAAATCCTCGCTTCTTCAGCAACGGCGAAACGAAAATTTTATTTACTCAAATTCATCCACATACAAACCTACTTCGCTGTATCACAGTTCATCAGTGCGGCTAGACACATCCACTTGTTTCTGGCCGGGATCGAAACTCGACCGATTTGGTGTCAGTCGGACTCGCTACCCGCTAATATAAATATACATATATTTTTACTCGACGGCAAAATTATTGCAAAAAATACAACAATAAGGCACTGTTAAAGACGAAACACACGGCGGGAGCTTTCATAACTGGTAGTAAAGTTTAATAACTGGTAGTAAAGACAATGAACCGAGCTAACGTTGCTTCGCAATTGTCTCTTTAATGAACTGAGACGACACTGCCTCGCTATGATCTCTCTCTCCATGAGCATGACAGGAGGGATATATATATATATATATATATATATATATATATATATATATTTATTTGTAAATTCAGATAAAATTTAGAGGGGAAATTGCCATTTTCAACATATCAGTTAAAGACATGCATTGTCAACCCCGTTTATATTTTTTTTTTTTTTTTTTTTTTTTAATCATTTCACCCCGAGCAAGGCAGAAACGCCACTGATGTGCAGGGGGTTACATAAATGTAGAAAGATTAATTAGAAAAGAGTGAGGAGTACTAGCTAGTTAGAAAGGAACAATAGAAAACTGAGAAAGCAGGTGCAATGACAGGTACATGGGCGGAGAGAAAGGGAAGGTTATACAGGGGAGGGGAGAGAGAGCTAGAGGCCAGTGGTTAGTAGGTGAGTATTAACTTTGCTTTTAAATTTCTGGAGGTCGTAGCCGTCAGGAAAGCAAGAATACGGGAGTGAGTTCCACAGGCGGGAAGTGCGAGAGAGGAAGCTGCAGGAGTAGAATTGTCGTCTGCGTTTGGCTAACCTGACTGTGAAACAAATAAATGCACAACGCCTTTTATTATGATAAAGAGAATTGCTGTATAAGGAAGAGCTTCATCTACATGAACCGACACTAATTTAATCAGGAAAGCATTGACATTTTCACGAGTTTTTCTAGTTATTATTATTATTATTATTATTATTATTATTATTACGAGTGTAGCCACTGCCGTCAAAAATGACAGCAGAATATTCGAGAGGATCTTTTTATAATAGGGAGGATTTTTTCATTAAGTTTAGTGTGCTATCCCCTTGAGTTGTTGCAGCTATTGAAGATCTTCAAGTGATTTTTTTTATTTGTTATTTGGCGCAGTTCCTTGTGATTCTGTAGCGTCCGATCAACGCATTGATTACAAGGAAAGACAATGTTTACAAGCAGACAATGTTTTATTTTTCATAAAAAATAAGGACTGCAAAAAATACCGTTAAAGAGTCAGAAAGAAAGACTAAATTTTGGAATACTAATACTGAGAAAAGAAGGCTTGGAAACTACATCCTAAACAGGGAACAAGGGATGAGCCTCTTAACCTGTTCAATAGACGTGGGTGGAGTGTGAAATGGGCGATAGATAGATCTATATACTCCAATTGAAAAAAAAAAACAAAGTGAGAAGATTTGAAAGAGAAAGCCGGAAACCACACCCTAAACAGGAAACAAGGGATGAGCCTTTTAACCTGTTCAATAGACGTGGGTGGAGTGTGAACTGGGCGATAGAAAGATCTATCTACTCCAACTGAAAAAAAACAAAACAAAGTGAGTAGATTTGAAAAGAGAAAGCCGGAAACCACATCCTAAACAGGGAACAAGGGATGAGCCTCTTAACCTGTTCAATAGACGTGGGTGGAGTGTGAAGCGGGCGATAGATAGATCTATCTACACCAATTGAAAAAAAAACAAAGTGAGAAAATTTGAAAAGAGAAAGCCGGAAACCACGTG